>JAFFST010048337.1:21947-44699 GCA_022414735.1 Noturus placidus | reverse complement strand
ACATATATACACACACATATATACACACACACACACACACACTCTTTGCTTACCTATGAGATTCTGCCATTGAAAAAAAACAAAACAGTAAAGGCTAATCATATCTGGCCTTTATTATCTAAGACAAGCTGATTTCTGTAGTTAATATTTGAAATTTATCTCACATCATTGTTGCTGAAATCGACCAATTTAACTGCAACTGAGTGAACAGTGTATTATCGGCTATGCTGTGGTGTGTCAATGTAATGGTTTCGTATTTGTGGCAGATGATTGAAAACGGATCTGAAGCACTATGACACAAAGGAAATGTATTAACATCAAATTAACTATCAAAGAATAAATTCATGACATGTTCAGGCTCATGTAGAGATGATATGCTGGCGGAATGAATGACATTGTCTCCAGAGGTTTACACCTTTTTGCGCAAGGGGAAAGTTCAGTAATTTAATATGACATTTGAATGAAGTTTGAGGCAGGACATAATAGGATATTAAATCAAGGTGGTTCTCGTTCTCTATGTGTCTTTCTCACAATCTAGTCCTCTCTTTCTCTCTCTCTCTCTCTAGTCTGTTCATTAGCCCTGGTGACCTGCTGAGCTGATGCATTAGACTCTCATCCCGATCAGTCACTCTCATTTTGGGTTCCCGTCTGTTTGGCCACTTCTCGACCTCCATGCCTCATGAGGCCTGCCCCTGTCTTATGTCCCTATTAAGCCTCTTCAAGATGGCCAGCAGGGCTAATTAATGCTTTCCCTCAATTCAAACTTTTCCTTACACACACCATGGAGTCATATAGAAAGAGTTCACATTAAAAGCCTAATTGTACCATTCAGAGCTGACCTTTCACGTCTGTATTTGTAAGTGTCATCAATGTAAACATGCCTCGGTTCTCAAATGACCAACAATTTCAATATCAGCATCTTAAGGCTTATGATCCACTTGTGCCACAATCAATGAAAATATGTTATATTTGTAACAGCATCATCATCATCATCATCATCATCAACTTTTGTCTGGATTAACAGGTTTTTTTCTTCAATATATCAAACAATTAAGCTAATTTAATGTGTCTACACTGATTACTTTTACTTTTGCTATCCCCTGTTTTTTCATATTTGCTGCTGTTAACATGGAACTGATATCTGGATAATGACAACAATGATATATATATGCGCAGTCAAGTATTGTGTTCAAATAAAATGAATTCCCATTCTTATTATGCTATCAGATGATAACCACCTTTCAGCTATGTATCTGATCTAGGACCAGCTGAAAGTAGATCAAATCTGATTTTGAAAAGATCAGACTTTTGTGTTGACACTGGAAAAAATCAAAACACTTGCCATATGCCACCTCAGCTATGTGAACGTCCTACTATCACAGTGATGATAATAAATGCAGGCTTCCAGTGTGGTAAATTACAAACTTACAAACTAATCAATTACAAACTTCAAGCTGGCTTGAAAAAGTCAAGTTTATGGAAAGCTGTTTTATAGTTTTAAAAGTTTCTGTAACTACTCATAAAGGGAACATGACGAGTGAACCTTCGGGATAAGCCACTGAGAAGAAGGGGTAAAGCTAAAATGGCAAAAAGTCATTTTAGAGTGTGGCTCAAATGTCATATTTATGCATGTTATATTACATAGCCATAAGTGATGGCATTTAGTTGGAATGGAAAAGAGTGGGAGGAAAAGGGGATGACAGAATGACAAAAAGAGGAGGGAGGACTGGGTTGTATGGGCAGTTGGGTGGAAGTATCTTGAAAGTAGGAGTGACATCTGTTCTAAATGAAAAGTTACATAAAGTTTGTTTAATGTTGAAGGAGATCAGAACAGCAGGAGAGAGAGAGAGAGAGAGGGAGAAAGAGACAGAGAGAGACAGACAGAGAGACAGAGAGAGAGAGAGACAGAGAGAGACAGAGAGAGACTTTTAATGAGCACTATCTGACATACCCTGAAGCAGTATATAAAGGTATAGTGGCAAAAAAATAAAAAATTGGATGTGTTTGGAAAATATATAGAAGTCACTAAGAGGAAAAACGGATAAAACATTCAGGGTAATCATGGTAACACGAGATGAATGGAAGAACAAAAAGCAGTGAAAATTGTGTGTAAAAAGTGTATGAGCACTGGTAGAGAGACGTGGAATGACAGAGTAATATTTCTAATGAAAAATGGGACTTTTAAAATGAAATTCATAACTACAAGAGATATCAACACAATAAACCCTGAGGGGGTAAACATGGGTGATATACAGTGCCCTACACTAATATTGGCACCCTAGGTAAATATGAGCAGAGAAGGCTGTGAAAAAGGCTGTCTTTATTGTTTAACCTTTTGTTAAAAAAATCACAAAAATACCCTGCTCTCATGGATATCAGATTGCAAACAAAACACAGGTTTATACAAAAAAAAAAAATCTTTGTTAAATAAATGGGTGCAACAATTATTGGTCTACTCCTACAATGTCTGATCAGGTTGGAGAATATATAGCAAGAGATCTGAGACCATTCCTCCACACAGAATCACGCTGCTGTACTCTCCTCTTCAGTTCACCACACAGGTTTTCTATGGGTTTCGAGTCAGGGGACTGGGATCGTCAGAGCAGGACCTTGATTTTTGGTCAGTAAACCGTTTTTGTGTTGATTTTGATGAATGTTTGGATCATCGTCCTTCTGGAAGATCCAACCATGGCCCATATTAAGCTTTCTGGAAGTCAGGTTTTCATTTAATATCTGTTGAAATTTGATATTTGAGTCCATGATACCATGTATCCTAACAAAATGTCCAGGTCCTCTGGGAGAACAACAGCCCCAAAACATTCACCAACATATTTAACCGTTGGCATGAGGAACTTTTCCATATGGCTACCTCTCTGTCTGTGCCAAAACCACTTCTGGTGTTTCTTGCCAAAAAGCTCTATTTTGGTTTCATCTGACCATAGAACCCGATCCCATTAGAAGTTCCAGTAATGTCTGGCAAACTGAAGATTCTGTAGTTTATTTTTGGATGAGAGAAGAAGCTTTTTTCTTGAAACCCTTCCAAACATCTTGTGATGATATACGTGACATTGGATTGTAGTTTCGGAGACTTTCTGACCCCAAGACACAACTAACTTTTGCAATTCTCCAGCTGTGATCCTTGGAGATTTTTTGGCCACTTGAACCATCCTCTTCACAGTGTGTGATGTATAGTGTATGGTCACAGAGACGATATAGACACATGTCCTTTTCCGGGTTGATTAAAAACATTTCCAGTTGACTGAAACTTCTTAATTCAACTTTCCTGATGATGGAAATGGGCTTTTCAATGCTTGTGCTATATTCATATCACCACTTCCCATTTTGTGAAGCTCTACAACCTTTTGACGCACATCACAGCTATATTCCTTGATCTTACCCATTGTTAAGAATGGCTAAGGGAATTTGGTCTACCTCAAGTTTATACCCCTGTGAAACAGGGAGTCATGGTTGAACAATTTCCAGTTCCTAGGTGTACTAAATTTCTTTTTAAACATCAATGGGAATATACTTCAAATATATTTTTCTCATATGAATTTATAGGGATGCCAGTAATTGTTGCACACCTATATTTAACAAAGATTTTTATTTTTATAAACCTGTGATGTGTTTGCAATTGTTTGATATCCATGACAGCAGAGTATTTTTGTGATTTTTTTTTAAACATAAGATCAAAAGGTTAAACAATAAAGACAATTTCTCACAGCCTTCTTTGCTCATATTTAACAAGCGTGACAATATTAATGGAGGGCATTGTATTTGGTGGTTATAAGCTTGAAAGCTGAGGGGATTAATTTAGAAATGTATACAAATGAATAATAATAATAATAATAATAATAATAATAATAATAATAATAATAATAATAGTAATATGCAGAACAAAAAATTGCCTGTATGAAAGCAATGCAAGGAGACGTTTGGCTTTTTCAAGCCAGCATAATTAGCTAGGCAGGTTGCACTATGGGTAAATGGGTTAATTGGAGGTGCAAGAGCAGGCATCTGTATATGAAACATTTTGCAAGCCTATCTGAGCCTAGTTTCACAGTGTGTCTCCAAACAAAGACAACACAATGGCACCTTTCTGTGGCTATGTAATTAATGCAAATGTAAGACATCATTTTCATATCTATTCAGTTATAATTGTTTGCGATGTAAGAGGGATTAATTACTGATTACTGTCACTGGCATTACTGTACAGCAGTAATTGGCAAGCGTGACACGTTTGTGCTAACACGTGATCCTGAGTCCTTAAACAACAAATCAACAGGTGAGTGTAGTACAAATAAATAAATGCTATTTCTTTAAATGAATGAGGTTTTTGTTTGTGAGTGAGATGTTAACACCGCACCACTAATTCCAACATGGTTTATTATATTGATAATAAGTGAAAGTGCGTAATTTAGCCAGCTGTGGACAGTTGTTAATGGGGACTGGTGAAATGGAGGAGAGAGAACGTGGTGTGAGAAACAGAATCTTCATGGAGACATTATGAATGACCACTGTCTTTTATTACAAGCCCTTCACTGCTTTTTCATGTTCAATTTCTCTTTTCTTTTTCAAACAGAAAGGGTCTGGATCACCTAGTGTCAAGCTTGAAATAGAATCGGTGGCCATAAAGTACTGATGAACAAAAAGTATTCTCTAGAATGGGTAAATTATACTTATAATTTGTGTATTTTCTTTTCAGAAGATTCTGTTTTTAAGACAAAAATAAAACCATGAAATTTCGGGATTAACCTACTCTATTACTGTTTTTATTTCTGCAATTAAGATGGAAACATGTGTGCATTTTTTCCCCCATCACTACAGTTAAGTAACAGTGTAACTGTTTTCCTCATTTTGTCTTAATAATAACAACAACAGAGCAACCACCAATTTAGTGGATGTTTTATATCACTCACTGGCTTAATAAGACTCTAGAGACAGCATGCAGTAGAATTATAGCAGATTGATAGCTTTAGTAAACAAGTTGCTGGTCTGCAGCCTGGCTGGCTGGCTTTACCTGAACCTCTGGGCTTGGTGGTGCAGGGGCCCAGGATAGCGGCGGTTGGGGGACTGGTAGAGCTGCGAGAGCAAGGCCTGGCTTGTCTTTTGGCTCGGATTGTTGGCGAATTTCACCGTGATGGGCTCAGCTGCACCGGAGGGCTTCTGTCCATTCAGACCCTTGATGGCCTCCTCAGCCTCTATTCTCTTATCAAAGCGAATGAAGCCTACACCACGCGAACCACCTGAGGGGCCAAAATAGCACAAAACAGACACAGGCTATGTTTATCACCACTGTCTTTCACATCGCGCGACAACGATACATATACGGTTCTAAAGACGTTAAGAAAATCCCACATGGACTTCCTCACACGAGCAATGCCTTTTTTTCTCGCTTAGACACACAAATATTAGATGCATTCGAAGTGAGATAGGGAAACCGGTCCCCATGACTTGATGTCGGAAATGTTGTGTGACAGTGATGTGTGTTCCATATGTGACAGCTGCTATTGCTGGCATCGTATTATGCAAGCAAGTCGTGAGGGAACAGCTAGATTTCATTGGCCTGCCTGCGTTCTGCCGCTGTCAGGCAGAAGTGTAATTTGTTTTCCTTTTTTCATGAGAGCATGAAGATATTGTATCATTGTGCTCCTGCCTGCTGATGTGGAAATGGTGTTCGTGGAAACTGTGTGTGTGTGTGTGTGTATGGGGGTTGGGCATGGTGATTGTTCCCAGTTCTATGTGCGGGTATCGTGTCCCAGTCTGTCTCAAGCTGCGAGGCTTGCACAAGCTGACGGCCACACGCTACCTCATGCCATGCTGCGTGTGGTGACATTTCTGTGGTTTCCTAGGCAATGTTTTTTTGACCGCCACCTGAAAGTAACATTTAAAAGAGTCTGTCTAGGAGGCCTTTTGTTGCGCTGCGTTTTAATGAGACACTTCCTACTGCTTCAGGGAGGTGAGCAGGAAGACGAGTTGTCTACATGGCCATTTGCATAATGCCTGTGTGTGTGTGTATGCGTGTGTGTGTGTGTGTGTGTGTGTGTGTGTGTGTGCGTGTGTGTGTGTGTGAAATGGTGTATGCATGTGTTCACGATCTGGCATGTCTACACACAAACACATACCCACGTTTTTCAACTGTCACTTCACACTACATTCTGGTTTCTTGTATTGATGGTTTATGTTTGGGTTTTTCTTGCTGAAGCATACTGTTAGTGCTGTCTTATTGTTACTCCGTCTTAGTATTCAAATCAGACACTTTTGATATATGCAGTTCTGGAAGCAAACATTTGTACGCAGTCTCTTCAACGCAACAAGCTTTCATTCAGTCTGCCTCTGCATTATACACACACACGCTCTCTCTCTCTCTCTCTCTCTCTCTCTCTCTCTCTCTCTCACTCTCTACAGCACTGTTTCTCTCTTTGCCAACATCATCCCTGACAGCTTTTCCTTTCTGTCTCCCAGCCTTCCCACAACCTGTTCTGTTTAATTAGCCTGACAGAAGGAAAGACAGAAATAAAGCAAGCACATACATTATTCTGCAAGATTTTGGATGCATTGCTAGACTCCCTGCTTTCTACTGTGTGAAACTGAGGTCAATCCAAATTTCTTAGATAGTACAAGATAGTACAGAGATGACATCTCTTTCAGAGATTCAGAAACAAAACAAAAAAGACAGGTACCTTAGATTAGAGGAATAGAAACTACCACAGTCTGAGTGAATTCATTTTTAGTTTAACTGAAGATTAACTGAAAATTATTTCAATATTTTTTTTTGTGTGTTGATGTTTTGACATATTCGTGTTTTTGTGGACATGGGGATCTGTGAATGAGAGACTGAAAGAAGATTGCATGATACTGAAGTTGTGCTTCACACAACTTCCTCCTTTGTCTTGAAATGATTTATATTCATCCAGGATTCTCTTTTCCACCTTTTTGCAAATAATTCCTGCCTATAATTTGTCTGCCCAGACAAATTTGGCTATTTGAGAGGCTGAGGGTGTGTCATTAAAACTAACTGTAACAAAATCAGGATGCCCAATTCTTCTATTCTATGAAATAGACTGAACATCATGACTGTAACAAAATAGCGGTCCTTAATATAAGCTAAAATTAGAAACTGAAATGAAAGGCTGTTACTCAACAATAAAGCACAGCAATGTTAAGGTGCTCATTATATAATTTTTTTTTTTAACTAAACAAAAGTAGCAGCTGGCCTTAAACTGGGGACGTGGGTACTTTCAGCTTCTTTTAGCACTTATCATCAACCGAACAGAGTTTTGGCTTTGATGTGTCGTTTAACTGCACTATTCTCTCGGTGTTCAGCCTGTGCGTTACGTAACTTTTTACCTGTACTTATCTCGGAACAGCACATGCATTGCAAGAGAATAGCTGGTTTAATAATAACCCAGACACACACACACACGCGCACACACATGCAGACACACACGCACACACAGGGCTATGGCCTGACAAAGCACTTTCCACTGCACGCCCACTGTTCACAGAAAGCGAGAAGGGAGGAAAGAGATAGCAAAAGGGAAAGTATGTTCCTCTGGGAACAAAGAGAAGATCTGAAGGCTTGGTTGTTAATGAAAGCTTTCACTCTTTCAACTCTTCTTTCTGAACTTAAGCACGTTGCCATGTTCTCTCATTCACTCACTTTTAAGTGGCTGTGCCAACAGTATGGGACATTTATTACAGTAGTGTGAGGATGAGAAGCATGCTGTGGCAAGACCTTAATCAGGATGAAGAGCAGAAATCTGACTCGTTTTAGAGATATTTAGATAGTACTGCTAAAGATTGCGCTTGAAAGTCAGTAAGAAAAAAAAAATAAAAATCTTACACAAAGAGCTACACTTGGTCTGTTGCCCTTGCTCTGTGCTCGATATACAGTAACTCACAAAAGTGAGTACACCCCTCACATGTTTGTAAATATTTGATTATAGCTTTTCATGTGGCAACACTGAAGAAATGACACTTTGCTACAATGTAAAGTAGTGAGTTTACAGCTTGTGTAACAGTGTAAATTTGCTGTCCCCTCAAAATAACTCAACACACAGCCAATAATGTCTAAACCGCTGGCAACAAAAGTGAGTACACCCCTAAGTGAAAATGTCCAAATTGGGCCCAATTAGCCATTTTCCCTCTCCGGTGTCATGTGACTTGTTAGTGTTACAAGGTCTCAGGTGTGAATGGGGAGCAGGTGTGTTAAATTTGGTGTCATCGCTCTCACACTTCCTCATACTGGTCACTGGAAGTTCAACATGGCAACTCATGGCAAAGAACTCTCTGAGGATCTGAAAAAAAAGAAATGTTGTTCTACATAAAGATGGCCTAAGCTATAAGAAGATTGCCAAGACCCTGACACTGAGCTGTAGCACGGTGGCCAAGACCATACAGCGGTTAAACAGGACAGGTTCCACTCAGAACAGGCCTCGCCATGGTCGACCAAAGAAGTTGAGGTCACGTGCTTCATATCCAGAGGTTGTCTTTGGGAAATAGACGTATGAGTGCTGCCATCATTGAGGCAGAGGATAAAGGGGTGGGGGGTCACTGTCAGTGCTCAGACCATACGCCGCACACTGCATCAAATTGGTCTGCATGGCTGTCGTCCCAGAAGGAAGCCTCTTCTAAAGATGATGCACAAGAAAGCCCGCAAACAGTTTGCTGAAGACAAGCAGACTAAGGACATGGATCACTGGAACCATGTCCTGTGGTCTGATGAGACCAAGATAAACTTATTTGGTTCAGATGTTGTCAAGCATGTGTGGCAACCAGGTGAGGAGTACAAAGATAAGTGTGTCTTGCCTACAGTCAAGCATGGTGGTGGGAGTGTCATGGTCTGAGGCTGCATGAGTGCTGCCGGCACTGGAGAGCTACAGTTCATTGAGGGAACCATGAATGCCAACATGTACTGTGACATACTGAAGCAGAGCATGATCCCAGCATGTATTGCAGCATGATAACTGCCCCAAACACACCTCCAAGACGACCACTGCTTTGCTAAAGAAGCTGAGGGTGAAGGTGATGGACTGACCAAGCATGTCTCCAGACCTAAACCCTACTGAGCATCTGTGGGGCATCCTCAAACGGAAGGTGGAAGTTCTCTAACATCCACCAGCTCCGTGATGTCGTCATGGAGGAGTGGAACAGGACTCCAGTGGCAACCTGTGAAGCTCTGGTGAACTCCATGCCCAAGAGGGTTAAGGCAGTGCTGGAAAATAATGGTGGCCACACAAAATATTGACACTTTGGGCCCAATTTGGACATTTTCACTTAGGGGTGTGCTCACTTTTGTTGCCAGCGGTTTAGACATTAATGGCTGTGTGTTGAGTTATTTTGAGGGAACAGAAAATTTACACTGTTACACAAGCTGTACACTCACTACTTTACATTGTAGCAAAGTGTCATTTCTTCAGTGTTGTCACGTTAAAAGTTATAATCAAATATTTCAAATATAAAAATGTGAGGGCTGTACACACTTTTGTGAGATACTGTATATCTATGTGTGTGTGTGTTCCCAGTTTATTGACTTTATTGTTGAGGTTCTCTTTTTTTAATTTAATATGATTTACTCATCATATACACATTCAAGCTGTGTTTTTTCCTTGCTTGTTAATGTCTTTCTGATTATTTGTATCCAAACGTCCCAGTTGGAAGTCTCGTTTGCACTGCAGTACCACAGCAGATTAATGATTTCTTTTACAGAGACAGTAAAGAATGATGAAGAGGGAATAGAATAGACTTTATTTTAACAGAGTGTTTCCTATAGGTATCCTGTAGGAGGAATGTCATGGAGACTGATTCTCTCTCCAGAACAGCAGCTTGTAAGAGGCAGCATCTGGATCAATAAGACTGGCACTCATTGATGAAAGACACATATTGATTGCTCTGCGTAAAGAGCTGCTCTGAATATTTAACCACTGATCAAAGGCATGCACACATTTCCCTCCACATGTTACCTAAAAGTAGCTCCAGAATGGCCTGATCCAATGTTGCTTCCTTTAGATGAAACCAATTAAACAGTATGCCAATATAGTACATCACCCACAGGTTTCGATAACAACTGGACAATGCAATTGTTGCCAAACCATCCTGTCAACCTTGATGTGAACACTATGTAATCCATCATCAAACTCAGAACTCGTACATCTTGGGCAGACAGCGAGTGGAATCGTCAATGATTTGTCAACGAATTGTCAATAGATGTGCTACTTCTATGGACTGATATTCAATCTTTCATTTCAGCCTTGACTGACTCTTGATCACTCAAGAGCGTGCCAGAATGCACATCCCCATGGTCCCATGCACTCAAAAAATGCACTCCATGCACTCAAAAGTCAATCTACTGGACATGGGGCCCAGTCAGTGAATTAACCATTCCCCTTGTCATGACCCTTGGACTCATTTATGAGAAAAACTTAAGAAAAGAAAATTATCCTAGTGAGACCTGACTGGCTATTAACACAGTTCCCTGCTATCTAGTGGAAGGATGGAGAAATAGTACATATAAGATCTCTTAGTAAAAAGAGCTATAATAGAAAATCCTAATATCAGAATAAAAACAGAATATCAGGATACTACTGAGTTAAAAAAAATTCAAATAGAGTGCAGCTCAGTTTGACAATGGGACCGCACTATTGACCTTCTGCTGGCCTAAATCTGTGTTAGCCCTTTATTTGTTTAAAAAATGGATGTGGACCATACAGATTATAGAAAAATCCATTACATAACTGTTAATTGTCACTACAAACTAACTCTAGTCAATGCACATATATTCACCTTTACATAATGGAGTACAGTCAAGAAACACAGGCCTCCTCTAGCTGTTGTGCTTATGCCACAACCCAGCATCCAGAACAGTTGGAATCACTACTTGTCCTGAAACAAGTATACACAAAACTCCCCCACTCAGTGGTCTATACTTTTGGGCCTTTCGGTATTCTAGTATATTCCTGTTCATTCTGTGGTTAGGTAAAACTTTAGATGGCCCAGTTGTGAATGACTGGATGGGAAGAAATGAGCAAACATGGGTAGCAGATCGCATTTGCATTTGAAAGAAATACATCATCAGAACATTTATGTTGAGTGCTGTTAATGTCCAGGGCAAATCTTCTTCTGCTGGAATCCCAGGATCTTACTGTCTGCAACTGCTATTTGGTATTATCTGGTCTTCTAGATAGGTATCTTGAGTTAGCAACATACCTCCTCATAACTGGACAACATGACTACGTCTTCTAAGCCCTTTTATTATTTCAGGTGCTGGGCTAAGTGATTATTTTACATGTGGAATTGGAGGGTGATGTCCCTGTGGAGTGCTACTAGGAGCTAAGGGGGCCATTTTCAACATGGCTTTCAATTTCAGGTGCCAAAGGGGTTCTAGCACAACCACAATCCCCATCCATCATATGTGCTTCCTCTATTTACTGTGATATTTTTGTCTTTATTAGTGCTTTTTGCGACTTTACATATATACTTCAACCCATGCTTGTAGCAAAGCCTTGTTCTCGTAGCACTTCTCTAATGTTTCTAAGATGTCTTGTTCTGTTGGTTTTCTTGACACTTACTAAGTAATGCAGCGAAGACTCTTTTGCGCAGTAATATGCAAATCAGCTCATTACATTTGAACAAAAATGAAATCGCCTCCCCTGAAGTACTGGCAATTCAGCACCAAGGACAGCACCTGCAGCCAAAACAAAATGATGTCCATGTGTGGCTGGACAAGGCTAAATTGGTATTTCTTCAGATCTTGTTGGGATTCGTGATCCATGCAAGTTGTTGTCTAACCATACAACCACTAGTCCACTACTCCAATGTGGAGTATGCAAAGACAAAAAGAGCTAGAGCAAATGTCCAAATGTCTTCTTCTCCAACTCTTTGGTGTTGATTCCCGCTTTCACTGTTGCCAGCTATGCGAGATTAGTGCAGAAAGTGGGATCCAGCCAAACCGAGTGGTCTTCTGAAACACCAACTCCCACACAGAACCCACACCAAAACTCTCAGAGGACCACTGTATTCAGGATGGCTAAACCTTTCTTTCACTCCACAACCCCTTCTTCAGTCTCACTAAAATACCCTTCTTTTATGTGTGGTGTCTATTAATCTATTGTATTACCACATCACATACTGAAATCTATGGCCCATGCTGTCAAGGGTTAGAACTGTCTGTCCCTATGGCAAACATACTGCTAGTGTAATTGCACTGACAGTCATGTTCTAGGAAATGTATTCAGCATAATTACATGAAAAAAAAAATTCTGAATACAAACGTAATAGCACATTACATAAATTCACTGCACTGAAACAAAACCGAATCCTGGTATGGATTGATAATTAATTATAGCATTATATAAATGGTATTATGTGGGTGGAGTGTTGCTGAAGTCTTGCCGAGGCTTCTAGCAATTTTAAACTAACCTGGTAGTAGGTCTACGAGATGAAAACTTGAATTTCTCTGCTAGTTCGTTAATTTGGCAGTAAAGCAGTAAACCATGCTCGATTTGTTTTTATTAAGTGAGGGCTGGGGCGACATCGTGTCTCTTAGCTCTGCAGCTTGAGGAAGAAAAAAACTTCCTTGTTTCATAATCACTGGCAACTCAGATTTAATTAGTCATTAGGATTCATCCTATGGCACCATCGCCCTGGAGAAGCTTTCTCATGGCCCTGCAGGGGTGGAGTGTGTCACAAGAGTTTCTGTGTGTGAGGAGGATGTATGAAAATGAGGTTCAGGAGAGTGTGGAACAACATATAATGTGTGTGTAATGTGCATGTGTATATTGGCAATGATTATCTGATGATTTGAGCGCTGACACTGTACGTTTATGTGCGTCTTGGTGAATATTAGCACACACTGTTCCTTAGCAGAGGAAATGGAATCAGATCATTTAATATTATGTGGCTTACGGAATTGCATTACAGCTAATGATTTAAGTATTGCTCCACAAAAAATGCTCTTAAGCACATATGTGTGTACGTGTGTGTGTGTGTGTGTGGGTGTGTGTGTATCCATCCATCCTCTAAAGCTTACTCCTTTATCAGGGTCACGGGGAACCTGGAGCCAATCCAAGGAAGCATCGGGTACAAGGCGGGGTAATGTGTGTGTGCAGGGTGCCAATGTGTGTGTGTGTATATATATATATATATATATATATATATATATATGTATATATATATATATATATATATATATCACGACCCAAATTTGCATGTGCTATTTACGAGTTCCTCCGGTCATGGGACATGTTTTGTGCTTAAATACGCACATGCATAGTGGCTCTTTTGTTGGGTCTTGGCAGCAGCATGTGTGTTTAAAGAGGCATTTTGCTCCATCAGTGCACATTAGGTGGACTAGCGGTACTTGCTGCAGGGGAGGAGATCCTGTGAGCTAACAGTTACGCAATATAAGCTGTGCCAAAGGATTCCTCTTTACACAACAAACTTGTGTTTGTGTTTGACCACAAAGAATGTCCCGTCACATATAGAAATAAGTATGGATACTGTATAATATATGAGATAATGAAAGGCTACAAATCTGGATTGCCAAATGTGTGTGATTGAGTGCTTGTAGGCTGATTGTGATTGTAAGTGTGTGTACTGACTGAGAAGTTGCCCCAAGGATACCTGTGACCTGGTCGACGAGGATACGGGAGGTGATGATTCGTCCATACTGGGAAAAAAGTTGCTCCAGCTCTTTCTGGGTCATGGTCTTAGGCAGCCCACTCACGTACAGGTTAGCATCACGGATAGAGGCTGAACTGGGCCGTGCATATGACACCTGAGAGAACACACACACAAACATCGAGGCAGATCAGAAGATGGTAGAGAGTTTCTTAAAAACATTTTGTATGCTCTGGGATTCCCCCTTATCCCAGTGAGGTGTGAATGCTATTTGAGTGTGAATGCTATTTGTAGGTTTGCATATTTGCAGTTTTCCGTACTGAACTGGCGAAAAGCACTGTGGAACCTTCTGTCTCTGCTAGCGGTGAGAGCCAAACCATTGCACTTCCTCACCACACACACACACACACACACACACGCACACACACATACACACAGTCCCTCTCTTTCACACATACCCTCGCACAATATGCTCTCACCCTCCTCGACTTGTCAAACCCAGTAGCACCTTGGACAGCTCCTCTCACACTAATACACACTGCTTCTCTCTCCATGTCACTCTGACAAACTTTCTCTTCGAGTTGGTTACTGAATATCACTAATACAGTACTCACACATCGAGGTATATCACACATTGCACGTCCCACCCACACACACACACACACACACACACACACACACACTGCGGTAAATCCATACGACGGCATAGTTTTGGCTTTCTCTGAGTGTCTCATTAGAGCAGATCAGTGATGATTATATGTCTCCTTTCGTGCCTTTCGCCTGCCATTAGCAGCAGGAGCAGGCACTGCCTTCCATGTTTCCATCACTGCTGACATTTGGCTTCCAGAGCCATCAAATGCTGTTACGGTCATACAAATAGTGAGCTGAAGACATGATCCATTCAGGAGTAATCTCCTGAAATCCAGTTAAAGTGAGAAGGCAAAAGGCAAAGAGCCCTGGCAGCGTCCTTACCCTGCCTTCTGCTCTTTTCTCGTTCATTTGATTTTTTTTTTTTTACACTTCCTCTTTTCACCCTCTCTTCTTTTCTTTCCATGTCAAGCAGCTCCAGATGCCGGATCTATCAACACCCTGTCTGCCTGTGAAGTGTGTGTGCGTGTTTGTGTGTCTGAATGATATGTGTGAGAGTGATGAGTGTGTGTGTGTGTGTGTGTGTGTGTGTGTGTGTGTGTGTGTGTTTCTCTGCACGAAGCTCTGCTCTTTGCACCCTTGGTAGGATTTTTCCTCTCACACCTCAACAGGAAGGCAGAGTTGGAGTTTAGCTGTGAAACAGGAAAGCGCCGCGAAGACAGGCGTGTGTGCGTGTGTGTTTGCATTTGTGTGTACTACCTCAGAGTGTGAAAGGGGAGATCAGGGGTGAGACTCGCACCTCGTCTCCTTTGCTCTCTCTTTTCCTCCGTTTCTCTCTCACACATTTCTATTTCTGTCCTTGTTAGACAGCACTGTGTTCTGATTATTGTCCTTCCTGTCAATTTGCATTAGCTTAGAGTCTCTCAGCCTGATTTATGTGCGATTTATAAAACTTACAGAGGAATCTATCGGAGGAAGTCTAGGCTCCTCTGAAGGCCATGACTGAAATTTACATTAAATGCAAGCACTTTACTTCAGCAATGTGTCCTCTAAATCGAACCTCTCGCTTCAGTAAACAATATATTTATATAAATATGAAATATATTTATTTATTTATTTATTTTTCTTTATCTGTTGCTGTTGGATGGGTCTTCTTCATCCCTGCTCTTTCTAAAATAACCTCAGAGGCTGGAGAGACCTATGGCTCACACTGTGTGTTTCAAGAGGATGATGACCTTCAAATACTCTTATTTGCTAAGTTGCAGGAGAGGATTTCATTCTCCTCATGCCCTCTTCTTGCATTAGTGGAAGAAAAAGCCCCTATTGAGTTGTCTGGTGTTAGTCTGAAGAAAAGGTTTCACACAGCGAAAAAAAGGAAAGTGAGACTAAGGCCTGATCAAAGAGAGGAGATGGAATCACCATCACCACTGCCTCATGCTGCGATGGATGGATGGAGAAAGTCTGAAGAAAAGAGAGGTGGAAAGATAAAATGTATTAGAGTACTCTCGTGACGGCTGGATTAGATGGTGTCCCACTGGGAGAATCACAGTGTGGAATGTCTTGGCTTGTTTGTGTCGTCTTTCATACGTGTAAGCAAGAGAGAATGGGCTGAGGAGAGAGAAAGAGCGAGAGAGAGAGATGGTGATGGAGATCATGCATGGTGGGTGCATACAAGAAGTGCGTGAAACTGCATCATATGAAGAGAAAGAAACTCGGATCAATGTGGGTCATTAGAGAGCCTCGCATGAAGTGCTACAATAAACCACCTCTGGGCTCAAAAGCTTCACCCTCACATCAGTTTTACATCCAAAGGACTGGTTTGTGGTGTGGAGCAAAGACCCACTGACATATGTTAAAGTGTTGGTACTGTGCTGCCGGGAATCTGTGTGTGTGTGTGTGTTGTGTGTGCACTCCTGCCGCCCAAACAGTGAGAGATGAGCATGTGTGCAGCGAGAAGCTGTGACGATGAGCAAACACACACACACGCAGTGACTCATTTCATCTCTGACGGGTTCCAAACTGAGGCTGAAACCAACACTACATTTGAGTCACCACAAACCCACACACACACACACACACACACACACACCACAAAGCCACCTGCTACTGGCCCTCTGGAAACCACCCATGTTTGTGTTTATCCCAGTTTCAACAACAGTTTTTTTTTCTCGATCTCCATTCCTTCCTATCTCGGTCTGTCTGTTTTTCCCTTCCAGGCAGCACAGCCTGAGGGAATGGATGCTGTGTTTTCATGTCAGCCTAAGCACAGGAAATCCAATCTGATTAGATTAGCAAGGATGTAACTGAAAGGCCGGGGATTATATGCCAGATGATCGTACAAACAACCCGATTACACTGTGACTCAGACTCAAAAGGAGCAGAGGCGAATATTTCCAGTCAAAAATCATTTGCTATTTGTAAAAAAAATAATAAAAAAATGCACAGAATTACATTTTTCAGCTGGATAAATATGGAGTAGCACTGACACTGTGCCACCAGACACCATAATCTCAGGTCTACCATACCTCTCTAACTGGGTTTACAGTATAAGAAAAACACACTGGGGGTGACTACGTAGCATTTTCTCATCTTTTCATTATACATTATATTTTTCCTTTTTCATGTGACTCCATGATTTGACATTTGGAGATGCATTTGCATATCAATTACACTATTTTCCCTTTTCTCCCTGCAGTCGCTCTCCTATTTCCTTCTGCATCTTAATGAGGCGGATTTCCCCTCCTCTCGCTTTTGTGTCGCAGCACCGCAGCCCAGCACGAGTCAATACACTCCACATGTGCTAATCAATGCAGCTCCACTGGCAGAAATAGTGACAGGAAACATTCAGTGAATTGACTCGTGCAGTTGGGAGAAATGGCTGATGACTAATTGGGGAGGAAAGCAGGAGTGTACCGCCACCCAAATGAGATATTGTTCCATTACAGTCATACTATCTCATAACAAAATCAGCAACATGTTCACACACACACGCACACACATTTGCCTTCTAATAGTGTGGTTGGTATTCAACATTACCTTGATAGTTTTGGTTTGAAGTCTGAGTCCATTTAATGTGTTGATGGCTTTCTCTGCATCCTTTGGATCAATGTAGTTGACAAATCCATATCCAAGACTCTGTCCTGTGTGTGAAAGAGCGAGAGAGAGAGAGAGAGAGAGAGAGAGAGAGAGAGAGAGAGGGAGAGAGAGAGAGAGTGTTAGCACTCTACAACATTAGCATGTATGATGCCCACAACAGTGTGTGGGCGTAAAGAAAAAGTTTTCCACTGGAAACCTCTGACAGTGTCTCAACTTGAATGATTGTGATTGAACATTCTCTCCCCACCGTCTGCTGCTCAGAAGGTTAAGCAGCCACCAGCACAGTGGATTCCCTGCAGAACCAGAAGCTGCATTGCTAGCAGCGTTTCTCTTCCTCCTCTGGCTTTCTTTAAACATCTTGCCACACAAGTGCAGGAGAGCTCTCATGAGGAGTGCAACGCTTATCCTCATTTATTGAAACAGTGATGCCCAAGTCCATAGCGCATATACAAAGTGAATTGTAAATGCCAAACAGTTATACTGCTCCAAATGCTGAAAAAAAGGATAAGGGAAATTAGAGCCAAAAGCTCTTTGCTTGTTTTGGACCGGACATCCCACCTTAAAAAAAAAAAAAAAGCTGAAGGTCTTAATTTATCACGATTGCACAGACAAAATGTCTAAATACAATATCTTCTGATGCATTACATTTGGTATTGTTGTATTTACAGTAAAATTTGTATTCATCAAATGTGAGTAGGCAGCTCATACAAGTAAAAGTAAGCTTAATATATGCTCAATATTCAGTGTACGTAATTGCCAGGTACTGTATGTGTATATTGCTGATATACAATATATATTTTATACACACATATATGACATGTTAAAAAGCTCTCCCTGGAATTATGAGTTCTACTCTTCAATTAAACAGCCTCAACTTTTTCTCTGGAAATTATTATTATTATTATTATTATTATTATTATTATTATTATTATTATTAAGTAGTAGTAGTAGTAGTAGTAATAGTGGTAATATTAGTAGCATAAATAGTAAAAGTAGTAGTAATAAAATTAGTACTAGACATTGTAAAGGGAGTAGTAGAAATATTAGTAGTAGAAGAGTAGTAGTCCCTTCTCACCCCTCTCATGTACTCTATACCCTCCTGCCATCTGGCAGAGGGTACAGGAGCATCCATGCCACCACCAGCAGACTCCTCAATAGATTCTTCCCTGAGGCAGTAACATTACTCAACACCCTGCTGCCTCCCAACTCTCACCTGGGCCAGTCAAACACCTAAACTAGTAAGACTCATACCACTGACCACACACTAACCCAGTAAGACGCAGTACTGCTGCACACTGCACTTTACATTGCTGCATCAGTCACTTTATATTACAGAACTTGTTTTTACTGCCAGGATTGCTGCTATACTGCAACATTACACAATAGCTCAGAGTTTACAGTCCATGTTCTGTGTATTTATTGTCCTATTCTGTGTATTTATTGTTTTGCACTCATCTCACACTGTTGCGTACTGTTCTGTGTTGCACCGTGGTCCTGAAGAAACGTCATTTCGTTCCAATATATACAAGCTATATAGAGGAACGACAATAAAAAAAAACCACTTGACTTGAATTGCGAATATTAGAAGTAGTAGAAGAAGTAGTATCTTTTATCTACTGTATATCTCACAGAAGTAGTTAATTCACTGTGTGTGTGTTTGTGTGTGTAGCAGCCTGGAAGAGTGGGAAGTAGAAAGGTTTATTGTAAATGAAGTAGACTTCTAAGATTAGTAAGCACTCTAGTGCAAAGTTTGACAAATTAAATGGATAGATAAATTCAGCAGCGTATGTAACCCTGCCTGATGCCAGTTCCACATCTGCACATGTGCCATTTATTTCAGTTCTTGCTTAGGGGTGTCGGCAAACAGGAACTGCAGGAATTACACCCACCAGCATAAAACACACACACACACAATTTATAAGAGCTCAGCAGGAATCCAGATGCAGGCAGGCCGGCACCCACTCCCCGGTCTGTCCTCGTCCCCCCACACACACACCCCCACAAACATACTCACATGTGTTACAATCAAGAAAGTCTAACCCATATCATTTACAAAAGTAATAAATAGATATGAAATATGCCTGTGTTTGGCAGATGGGACGATAGGGAAGGTTCAGGGTTTATTTTTTTATATTCAAGTAATTGTTTAGTTCATAACTGGAATAAATTCTAATCTAAGCACTGAGAACAGCCACCTCAATAAAATGTTGCATCAATTCTCACAGTAAATCTGTCTCTGTCCTCTGCAGAGAAATGCCGAGTCAAACCGTCAAAGAAACAAATGGAAATGTCATCTCTTTCTCCCTCTGAAGTGCTCACTCAAACAAAAACACACACATACATGCATGTGCACACGCGCACACACACACACACGTTACAAAAATTACTGTTCACTGATTATTCACTGTAGTGGAGGTGTGTCGGATCCAGTGGGTCCAAAAAAAAAAAAAAGTCGTCTGAGCGGTCAGACATGAAGCTCGATAGACAAAGAATTCATTAACACCAAGGTGTATACGTTGTTGTGGAGTTGTACAACATGTTTTCTGCTTCATTTATTCATTCATCTGCTCTATCCTAGTCGGTGTTGTTCTGGTTTAAATGAATAATTTGTTTATATTTTGGGAAATACAACCAACTAAGTTCATTAGGAAACATTGCTGGCAAATGCAAACAAAAGTACTAAATGCAGGAGTGTGCCGGATTGGTCAGAGTTGCTTGGGGAGTGAGGCTTTAAAAAAAAAAACAAAAAAAAAAAACAGCTACACACACCACTAGACTGTGAAGTTAATCTATTATTAAAAACTGAGAGAATAAGAGAGAATGTTTCCTCACTTCACGAGCACTCAGGCACGCACAGGCCTACCTACTCATTCAATCTTTCATCAACTCTATAGGACAAATACGCATGATTTATGATACATACTGTATAGAACAGAAAATAGGATAGAAGAGTTATAGGCGTATGTCAGCTTACACTGTGTAAAAGAAAACTTGTCCTTAATAGTGCAGGCTATTAAGAACAAGATCAGAAACAAAACAAGAGAAATGTCTAAACTAAGGAAATGATGCTGAAAAAACTCCACTGGGACAACAAGGCAGTAAACATTTGGTGGCAAAGTGGAATATTAACCCAATTAAATTCAATTAGATTAATGGATACATTAACGTGTATATCGCAATTGTCAATTTAAATGGCAAAAACACGAAATGATACATTGCACTGTTAATGAGCTTTTAATGAGCATGCATCTCCCCATTTTCTGACTTTCCATTCCCCCAAGCAAGCTTGCCACCTAGACAAATAAGGAAATGTTTGAAAGAAATTTGCACAGACAACAGTGCAGAGCCTATGTATCCATCCATTTTCTGTACCATGTATCCTATACATGGTCACAGGAATCCTGGAGTTTATCTCAGGGGACTCAGGGCACAAGGCGGGGACACCCTGGATGTGGTGCAAACTCATTGCAGGGCACAATCGCACACACGTTCACACACCACAGACAATTTAGACATGCCAATCAGCCTATAACGCGTGTCTTTGGACTGGGGGAGGAAATCGGAGAACCCCAAAGCACTGGGAAAACTCCCTGCACACAGTGTAGAGGTGGGAATCGAACCCCCAGTCCTGGAGGTGTGACACAAACCTGCTAACCACTAAGCCTCAGTGTCCTCCAGCCTAATCCAAAATAAGTATGAAAAAGAGTTAATAACGTTTTGTTAACAATTTAACATTTATATTATGGAAGCTAATAACTATATTTTCAATACGGAAGAGGATATGAGAACAGTGTGTGTGTTGTGTTTGTTGCAGATGCCAATACTAAAGGGCATTTATGTGTAAAATCTGGAGAGCTGTTTTCATTAGACGTGACATCATTGACCCGATGTTGTGATTTTTTAGAACAGCTGTCCTCTTGTCACCAATGACCACTACTGATTATGTGTATGAAGGGGAAGAGGAAACAGCAGCAGCCCCCTGTGTGTCCTTCTTGCTTTGTGTCCTGTTAGGAAATGATCGAGAGAAAGAAAGATGTTTCGGGATGACAATAAGGATCTGAGACTAAACATTTAAATAGCACGCTGTCACACCATTGTTTTCTTGAGTGTTCTTTACTATATATTTGCACGCATTATTCAACTTTCTATTGCAATGTATCATATTTGAGTAATTTGTGTTTCCAGTAGCATTGCAGTCTACTCTCAAAATCTTCATGCCAGACTGGAAATCTGAATATTTCAAACTCGGTCTGAATGATTTAAATGGCTGAAACATCATTTAAAGGTCCAGTGCTTTCATTGATTGGGAATGAGATAAAAAATTGATTCAAACACTACATTGCCTCCAGCAATCTCCTCCTTCTCAAACTCTGTGGCAGCCATGTTATGTATTTTCACTTGAGTCAGGTGGTGGTGCAGGATCTGGTTTCTGTGCTGGAGAAAGAACAGGAAGAACAACTCTGCGAAAAGAAATGTGACAGCTCTGTGAGCATCTGATGCTAACTCACCTTGATGGTATGAAGCTTCCTGGCTATGCAACAATGAAATGTGTTTGGTCAGTCTAAAGTTTTTGTCAGATTTAGAATGTGGAAGGCAAAGAAGGAAAGGAGAAAAGCCTCTTCGATTTGTCAAAACAAATGTATCACTGGCGTTCCCTGCCTGACATTTTGCCCTTGCTGCAACAGCATCTAGGGACAGTGCTGCTTTCTGTCGAGGAGACGTCTCGCCGTTTTCTAGCCATTCTGTTCTATTAGCAACAGGACAGAAGACAGAAAAGAAATTAGTTTATGTCTAATCAGAACTCATTCTTCAATTTGACGGTTAAGTATGAATTTATGACTTTTCTAATTTGCTCAGTAATCTTCTATCAAAGGAGACAAAGGCTTGAGTGGAGTGTAATTAGATAATGCGTTGTGTTATGATATAAGTTTGCATTATAAATGTTGTTTATCATCAGCTCTAATGGCTTTAATTCAGCCCATTCATGCTACATAAGCTACATAATTCACTCAAGGCTGGCTAAGTGCTTTCTCAGACAAAAGCTAAAAGCAGCTTTGTATCTTCTGATTGAATTTTCATTAAAGGCTAATATTTCTTTGCTTGCCTCTCTTAAATGAAACAGTTCCACGTTGGTGGATTAGACTTGTTTGCTTAGCGTAACTGATTACAGGTTACAAGTTTTTTTCTTCTTTCCACCAATCCTAGTACATTTGCATGATCTAGTGCAGTGAGTGAGTTCTGCTCTTCTTCTAAAACATGGCCTAAATTTACATTCTTTTAATAGTTTTGCATCAATAATCACACCTCCACACCGTGGTGATCTGTAAACCTTATTTGATGATTTATGTTCCGTGTTTCACCTTAATTGTAGCTTTTATATAACCAAATACTTTGCATAACAAAACAAAACAAAACAACACAACACACACACACATATATATATATATA
>JAFFST010048337.1:4365-21927 GCA_022414735.1 Noturus placidus | reverse complement strand
TGTTCAAATAATTTTTATCAACCAGTTTTCTGCCACAAATATCCTACACAACTCTGAATATACAGTCCTCTCCCAGTAAACAGAACAGGATATACTGATAGGATGCTGTCAGCATTTTTCAGGCCAGTGGAACAGCTGGGAGACGGAGGAGCCTCCCGCCTCCAGGTTCTCCCTCTCCCCGTTGAGCTGGAGCCTACGGCGACTTGGTGCACAGCCCAAAGTATGTGGGCTGTCTGAAATGGATGAGTGTTTGGGGAGAATGCCGAGCGCAGCGAATATGGGACACCCCAACAAAGCAATGTCAGACTGCACATGACGGAGCTGGCAGCCACTCCAAAGGTTCCCCGGAAGAACACGTGATTCTATGATGTGGAAAGTGAGCTGTAGAATAATCCATGCTCATTTTTGGTGTAGATATATTGTATGTTTAAAACATATAATGGTAGATAAGAGCTGTATGATTCAGAACTCTCATCTGATAGATGACAGAAACGAAAATATTCGTGCCTGTGAGATATTAACGTTATATAATGCCTAAGACAAAAAAAAAGCCCTCTTTGCAAAAAGCAAAACAAGCTGATATTGCTTGGGGCGGAGGAACACGTCGAGTTAAAATGATTCTAAATACTGTATGCTGTTTTAGTTACACTGTGACGCGGTGGGAAAATCACTTGTTATTTCCCCAGCCAAATGTCAGGTATAGAACGTTGATTTCTTCTCCTTGTGCCGTTCATCTGAGGAAATGAGACGGTGAAGAAAAGTTCATTGTCAGACAATGCAAATTGGCTTCGGATGCTTTTAGCTTGAATAACAATTACACATTTCCCCCATGCTCTCGCTTTGCTGAAATTGGAATTCATCAAGGCATCACGTTAATTGTCTTTCCAGAATAAATTCGCATATTCATGATCTCCACTTTACTCCAGTTCAACTAGCATTGCCTGTTGTCACACCTGTCTTGTGAAACATCTATCCTTAGTAGCTCTCTGCATAGTCACTTTGGCTTTATTTTAGTCTCTTGCTCATTAAAGCACTTATGACAGAGTACAATTCTGCAACATGGAGGTCATTTTTGCTTCTCCAACAGGTATTCTTCAGGTAATTGCGCAAGATTTGACTCGGGTGGAGTGCACCAATCTGGGACTGGTACTCTGTACTGTTCCAAGATCAGCTGGAGGTCAAGTTGGCGCTCAGAATTAGCTTGGACTCGCTGCACTCAGGTCAGTAATACGACAGATGGCGGTGGTGTTCGGTGTGTGAGCCTTATATGTAACTGAACAAGCAGATGTACAATGTAGGAGGCTGTTTGATGTCAGCTACATAAGTGTTAAACACAGACTGAAGTGATGGGAGCATCACTTTGTGTGCCAAGCCATTAAACACCAGCCAATGGTGCCTGTGGATTGAGTGAGAATGGGAAAACAATGAAAGGAAATAGCAGACATCAAAGGGGATGAGGGTGTGTGTGCTATTCGATTTTCCCATTCAGGGGACATGATAGAACATTGGTCTGAGCGTGAGACAAGGCAAAAGGAGCAGTTTTTCATTTTTAATTGCACTGTAATTGTTTGCCGCTAACAGAACTCGAACAGAAGACTTTCATTTTTAACACTCTTTCAGAGACGGAAAATCACAGATGCAGTTAATCAGTTGCCCGACGTAACTATGTGTCATTTTTCTGATTTATCATGATAAGCACAAGCACGTTCTTATTTATGGACAACATGCATGCACAAGCAAAAAAAATGTGGCTGTAGTCAGTACTCTCCAAACCCATAAATCAGTCTCTCTCATGTCCTTTCTGCCGACCAGCCCAAGCCCAAATCTTCCTACAAAGACATTTACATACTCCATTAAGGGTTTTCATTGAAGATTCAGCATAGGCTATCAGAAACCTCTTCGCATAGTATATGTGTTAAGCTCTTTTATTAGTAGTCCATGGAGAGGAGCTGAGACAGCAGCACTGGCGGAAGGTGCATGCTTGATTCAGGTGTTTAAAAACAAAGACTTTGCACTATGTTAGCAACATAGCCATCTGTTTTATTCATGGGCTTAAACAAATCCTCATTGTAATGACTTTTTTCTACCTCTAACGCTGGGCGAAAATAGTTTCTGCTGACAAAATATACACAAATAAGAATAAATACTGCCCCAACAACTGATGCAGCTCACGGAACATTTCCTTTACAATCCTATACAGTCTTCTGTACCTATATATTGGCACTTAATAAAAGATTAGGCCTGGAGTCTCTGGTTTATTTCATGCACAGCCAGCTGGTTAGAGGAGAACTGAGTGCATAAGTGTGTGTGTGTGTGTGTGTGTGTGTGCCAGAGAAGACGGGTAAACAATTTTCCTTGGCACTTCAGTGGGCAGCATTTGGCTGGGTTGTTAGGGAGCAAGAAAGGTAGCTGTAGCTAGAGTTAACTCATCTGCCTGGTGTCTCATCAAAGCTGACAGGAACGAGGGAAAGGAGAAGAAAGTGGAGAAGACCTGCCTGTTGTCACCTTGTCGAAAGAGCCGTCATGGCTGCTTTTGAACTGCCTGTAAAAAGGATTCTTGTATATGTCAAAGAACTTTGAAAAACAGAGAAGAATGTCTTCCTGCTTGCATTGGCGGCATGTAGATGAAAGTCAAGCACTCTGCACAGGAATATTGATCTGGTCAAATATTTTGACATTGAGGCACGGAGGCAATCCATGCTCAAACACCCACTCTCCCTTTCTCTCACTTTATATCTCTCTCTCCCTCATAACCTTGAGTGTGTAGGTAATTCTGGCAGTAGCCTGAGCATACAGTCATATTTCTGAAGAAAAAAAAAAAAGGTGGTGCTTAGTTAGTCTGAAATTCTGAGCTTGGAATTTGAACCCATAGGACTGGCGCCACAGATCTCTACCAGTAGAATGTGGCAGAAATGAGAGTATTTATGATGCATTGCAATATCCTGAGCTATTTCAGAAACCCGGTGAAACTAACAGTACCCACTTTCTCGAGTGCTACCTTGTAAAAAAAAAAAACAAACATTCAAACTGCATAGAGGCTTCCTATCGCTTCATAGTTGCTTCCTTACTTCAATATTATCACTCGGTGGCATTTATTATACAATCATGTTCCTTTTCTGAACATGGATCGCCACTGTTACATAAGAGAAGGTGATTGAAATGAGATAAGGCATAGCAATAAAAGTGATGTTTAAGAAACTGCTTGATCTGTGTTATTTGCATGAAGTGCTAGAGATTTCCCTGATGCAAGCACGGAACAGTGATGGAGTCATAGGTTTGAAACATAGGGAATACAATTTAAATATCCAAACACCTTAATATAAACCGGCAGGTAAAAGCACAAAAACATTAACAGAGTTTATTTTTTAAAAATAAATAAATAAACAAACAAATAAATAATGCAGCCTGGGGCCACAGCCGAGTGAAGTATAGTGTTACAGTCCTAATAAAGGACTTTGAAATTGGTTTTTAAGTTTAAATTAGGTGTTATACTTCATTAAAACCCTAAACGGTACAATTAAAAATTAATCCTTAAACAATATGGAGACAGAAAGTGATGCCATCTCAGGACTGTTGCTCGGCCGTCTGCTTGCTTGCCAATGACACCAATGACCGACAACACTGGTTTGCTTTCAAATAAGATTGTTTCTGCCAAGGATTTATGACCAGCTCCCTCCCCCTCCCTCTTTCAAGCCCATCTCCTTCTTTTTGTTAAAAAACAAAACAAAACAGTGGCTTTAGGCCTGGCCCTGGTCTAATGAGATTATCTGGAGCAAAGTGTCACTAAGTAGGATATAAAATAGAAGCCATTATCTGGCATTATCTGTTCACAGCCTCCACATCAATCTGTGTGCCACCCACATGGCCACTAGTGCGGGATTAGCAGGGGAGTGCAGCTTACATACCCCAGTGTGTCCTCTCTCTCTCTGAGGGCTTAAACGTGTGGCCCCTACAGTGTAATGAGCAGCAGGAAGCCTTGAGATCATGGACCAAAGCTCTGCGCAATATGAAACACAGCTGACTACAGCACCCTGCTCGAGAGCCGACCTTCAGCGCTGCTTCTCCGATCACCTATGTTCAACACTTACTTGATCTGCTGTTCGATGGGCCGTCAGTGGGCCGTCCTCCATTGCACACCTACATGGACACTTTGAGGGGGATTCGACTGCTTTTATTTCAATAGTGCAGACTGGCACTTGTATTTCCCTTATTTTTGGCACTTTTCACGCCCACTTCCCCACCCTCTGTCAGTTGCTTGCATCAATTTCTCCCACATGCTTTCATCTTTGCTTCCTGCAGTACCTGTAATTTTGTCGCGGACCAGCTTGCAAGACTCGATCTCGCCAATGCTGCCGAAAAGGCTGCGGAACTCCTCCTGGGTCATGTTCTGGGGCAGGTAGTTGACGATGAGGTTGGTCTTGCTGTCGTCGTTGGAGCTGCTGGTCTGCATGGGCGACGGGCAACTGCGGTTGTTGCTTGATGGCCCGTTGGCTGTGGCCGGGTTCGGCCCATTTGTCACCTGAGGCTCCATGTTACTGATTATCTGCGGAGAGGGAATGCAGGTAAAGACGAGGGGAACAAGATCGCGTCGCTCTTATTACAGAAGGCCCATGCTTAAACTAAAACATCACTTCTAATGGGTTTGAGTACACAGATACAGATTCACCTTGAAATCTTGAATAAATTGTACTTACTTTCAATTTTGTTTTGTCAACAACCAGAAACCCTCAACCAACCACTTAACCAAAAGAAATGAATTTATTAATTTATCTAATACAGTTTATCACCACTTTTACCATCAATACACCAATTTTACTTCAACAAACAAATAGCATAGCTTTCCACGGGAGTTTTATGTATACATGTTACATCCCTGAATCGCTAGATGACTTTTCTTTGCTTCGCTTTATCTACCAGTATTTCTTTTTGAGTTTGGCTATGTTTTGTAACTAGGCAGTGTGACAGCAAGAGTGACATGTTTGCTGGTTGTTCAGTTGTGCATTTAAGAGCAGGTGTTAGAAGTGCATCATGTCGGCCCTGAGGGAGACGGCGCTTTAGAAGCATCTCGTTTCTGCCTTCAATTAGATTTTTTTTCTTTCAGGATTCTGAGCGTGTGTACGTTTCATTTCATCAGTCATCTATTTTTTGTTTTGTTGTGTGGCGTTGAGTGGTTACAGTAAGTGTCAGTTCCTTGTGGGCTGACGCATGTAACTTTCCTTTCCTGTCAGAATTACTTAGAAACAACCAATTATGAAGTGTTGGAAAACTTGGAAGGGTTCAGTTTAGCTTTCGCACCTTTCCATGGTAAAGATCCTGACCACAGTAGACAGCAATGCACACTGTATGAACACAGAGCCGTGGTGACTCTCTCATTGTGCGCTGTGACAGGTTTTTTTTTAGAAACTGGCCATGGGGTCTCACAGGGGCAGCTGTCACTGTCAAAACATTTCGTTTGACACTAAAATGCAGTTAAAAAATAAAAATAAAATCCCCTCAAAAAAAAAAAAAAACAAACATTGATCACACGTGGGTGAACTCAACCTGTTTGTCACCAAAGAGATGTTACACAACCATGTTTAATATTCAGCTCTGCTTTTCAGACTAAAATTTAAAGAGAAGAGATAGAGAGAGAAAAAAACCCCACCCTAACGCTGTTTCAGCCTTGTGCTGATAGATTCAAACGTGGCAAATAATAGAACGGAGAGGGGAAAATTGAGATCTAAGCTAAAATACAGCCGCTGATATTTTTAGCTGTACAAGCTAGATTTTGTGTCCACACTCTGAGACTTTGTCCTCTCTTATCAAAAACAGTCATACAATTGTTGTCCTCTCAGTCTAAAGCTAGGCCAGTATTCACATTTTGTATAATACTTTTGAAATAATTTTGTACAAAACTGAAAAATATGTCTCATCAATTTGAAATGTTAAACCATTACAAATGTAAAGCGAAGTTAATCAAATTTCCACTACTTTAAATTCTTTAACTAAAGATTATTATTTTGTTATTACTCTAGAAATAATAAGACTATATGGCAGACTTGATGGTCTTTCCTTTGAGACATGTTTATTTTTATTTTTTTGCCTTTATTTTTTGTCTTGGCACACACATCCTTACAATTTCCAATATGACAAAATGATGCTTGCAGCCAGAAGGATGCAAAGCTCTGAGGATGCAAATATTAATTACGCTCTTGACAGTATACACACAGTACTGAGACAGAGACACACACAGTGGTAAAATAGTCACCACTACAGCAGGACAAGATTGTTGTTGTTGTTGTGTGTGTGTGTGTGTGTGTGGTGGTGTTGGGGGGGAGGGGTGTTAAAATAGCCTTATTAAGTCCGCTCCCCTCCTTTTTTTTTTAAAAAGGATATAAATAGGCAAAAAAAAAAAAAAAAGAATTAAACCAAATGAAAGCCTTACATTTGCTCTCTTTCACTACAGTGCATAAATGCTACAATTTTCCTTCCATGTTTTCACACTTCTACATGTTTTTCTGGAGTAAATTATATAATATATTGTATAGAATACGTCTTCTCCAACAGCACAACATTCCTTACAAATGGCATCTGCGTGGAGGTCAGGATGTGCTTTCTGAGGCAGACTCAGGAGAAGGCAGCCAGTGATAAAGGAAAGTTGCGGCATCACAAAAGGCTCAGTGTCAGCCTGAGGACAGACATCAGCTTGCCTCTTATTCAGCTGAACACCAGCCCCAGATTACACTCCTTTATTTCTGCAAATGCAATGGCAGATCTGCCGACTCTTCCTGAATGCTGTGTCGCTTCGCTCAAGTTGTGTGTATGTATGTGTGTGTATGTGTAAATGTGTGTGTGTGTGTGTGTGTGTGTGTGTGTGTGTGGGAAGGAAAGTACCTCTGCCACTCTGCCTTACATAAGAATGTCAGGATGGGGATAAAAATACAGGTTCAACCAGCCTAATGTCCCCGAGCCAAGGCAATACAGAGGTGTTTGCATTGACTGTGTGTGTGTGTGTGTGTGTGTGTGTGTGTGTGTGTGTGTGTGTGTGAGAGAGTGTGTGTGCGTGTGTGTTAGCACAATGAACGCATGCGTTTCAGTGTGCCTGTGCTACCTGCCATTTAACCAGTGCACTATAATGGCCTTATTAGTGGGGATGTTGAAATGTCAGGCTCTATTCTAATACATGTTTTCACTGGTAATGCTCTCCAGTCATTAGAGTGGCCCGGGGGCAGTGCCTAGCTCTGTGCAAGTTTCATGCCTTTCGTAAACAAAAATCTAGGAAGAAAAGAACATGAATCTAGTAAAGCAGACACACATAGAAATCAAGCAGAACCGTGGCAAATACAGCTACAGTGTTAAATGTGCTTTGGTGTGTTAGATGTCTAAATGGGAGCAGTAAGACTACACACTTAACAAGCTCTGCAATCACAACACATACAGTGAAGCAAACTTTACACAAAAGCTACCACCATCTATGTGCACTATATTACTGTAAACACAAAGCACCCTTGACACTGCTACTATCCCTGGTGCACAGTGTGCGAGGCCTTGGAATGGTGGTAAAAATGGCAGTAAGTGGGTGGCAGTCTCCTTACCATCTTTGGCTGTGTCAGCAGTCCCTTGTCAGCCCAGCCCTGGAGCTGCGGCAAGTCTGCCTGACGCCACTGAGTCTCTGTCGATCCCTACGGGAGGGGGGTGGGGGTAGGGGGCAGGGTCAATATTCAGACAGGCGTCGATTTTCTAATACCAAACCACTGTGTATCACAGCAAGCCCTGACGGTCTCCAGGTACACTAAAACACTCAGGCGGCTTGTTTTCCTTTGCACCTTGAAGAAATTTCGCCGGCGCCACCTCTGTAATGGAGTATATGTGGGGATTATTTGATTCAATGCAAGTGGAGATTTGGCTTGATTCAATTCAGTTCAATCGATAGAAGTGTCTCCTAAAGTGGCTGCTGCAGCGAGAAAGCAGATTTAGAAAATGCTAGTTATTCAGCTATTAAATCGAACAGATTCCACACTGTATACTGCACATTAAAAATGGTAGGATTATTATTACTTTTTTTATATGAAGAAAATTTGAGTCATGTTAACATACAAGCCAGAATTCTGTGCAACCCCCCACCCCCCCCAAGGTTCACAAAGCTGACCTTTTGTGGAAGATCACACCTGAGACGAACCAAAGCGGGGCTGCCGCAATCAGAGCCGGTGCCGGAAATCGGGCAGCGAAAAACAGCCAATTTAGAAGGAGAGAAGGACTCTGAACCTGACCTTTCCCTCGGATGGAGGGGATGGTGGAGGAGTGTAATGGGAGTCATCCAGCGTTCGATGATGGAGGACACACTTCAGGATTAGACAGAGAGGGGGAGGAGGAGTGGGCGCCATCTCATCTTTTAAGCCTTAGCTATGGATGCTTGGGCTTTTTAGGTGCGGGAGAAAAATGGAGTGTCAGCTAAAGTGGGAAATAGGAGAGGATAGCAGAGAGGTGGGGAGGGGGGAATAAAAGGCTCTAGGAGCTGAGATCGGTAATTTGAAATGGAGTCCAGCTCGAAGGGTGTTTGTTTTGTTTATTTGTGTGTTGTTGGTTTTAAAAAAAAAATTATTTACATGCCACCTTGGTTTTAGTTTTAGTGAGGACCGCAGGGTATGACATCACATTCTTATTGCTATGGTAATGAAACATAGTGCACATTCAATGGAATTTAAAGAGAACTGATCAGTCTCTGGTCAGGCCTCTACCACACATTATCTATATAAAACCAATTATTACAAATAAGACATGCAGAATTCTTCAAGGTGAGAACAACGATGATGCAGCCAAGTGATGCACCAAACCTGCATTGTGCATCGTTCATCATTCAGCGTAAGGGTCTAAAAAGAACTTGGTTATTGTGCGGGACAGATGAATGTCCTTAGATAACAGGAGGGAGAGGACAGACTATAAATGAATTCAAATCTCTATTTTCACTGACCTTTTCTCGAAGCTTATATGACTCAAACTGTCAAACATGAGACAATGGTGTGATATTTTTTGTTCTTTCCGTCTGTCTGTCTGTCTTTCTTTCTTTCTCGCTCTCTCTCTCTCTCTCTCTCTCTCTCTCTCTCTCTCTCTCACACACACACACACACATACACACTTTCGGTCTGAGAGAGACATGGTGAAACACATCGGCTAATCTGCTATTGTCCGTCATAATTATGCCATGGAAACAAGCGTGCATGAATATGAGTGGATAGGTGTTTAACATAATTGCTTATCGAGGCTTTTTCCAGTTATCTCTTTTTTTATAGGGCTGAGCAGTACTCTACAAAACCTTATCACTTCCCCACAATGTGATTTACAACCACGCTGACATTATTCTACATGTGTTTTTATTTCAGTTGGCCAATTGTAACTATTTATTAAGAAAAGCACGGTGCTAGAAGAACGTGTAGGCTGATATTGTTTAACAGTCGGAAAGTGGCGAATTACGGGGAAGTGATTAGCCGACAGGCATCTCGTAGTTCTGCTCGAGCCTTACAAATCAAAATATCATTGGGCTCAGTAAGCAATAATTACACCGTTTTAAAGCATGCACTGCTAAAATGGAAGCTCGCGAGTTTGAAATGAAACCAACTTGCATGGTAGGTCTATGAAAAGATTCACAATACAAAGGCAGTATACTGGAAAGCAATTTGCTTCGACAATACTGAATTCCTTCTTAAAATGCATCTTCCTGGGAGGCATAATGCTTAAATAGGCAAATCAGAATATGAGAAAATCACAGTTAGCAGAAAATATTACTTACAATTTCAGGGCAATAAAGCAGCTCATTTTTTAACACACTCTCTCTCTCTCTCTCTCTCTCTCTCTCTCTCACACACACACACAAACACACAATGTCAGTGAAACACGATATCGATAGAAAACCATGAAATTACAAACATTTGCAACAGCATTTTGTGTCAGTGGAATGTCAGATTTTTCATAGCCATGTCGCATCAAGCCCTCAAGGGGTGAACAGCAGCTTTCGCTCTGTGTAACCTCGTGCTTTACTCCACCTGCTGGTGCACGGTATAACAGATTAAACATCACCATCACCAAGCCTAGTCGTATCTCACCCATCTGACCCGACTTACCACAGTGAAAGCTCACTGAAGTACATTGTTTTGAGTGTGTGTGTGTGTGTGTGTGTGTGTGTGTGTGTGTGTGTGTGTGTGTGTGTGATGTGATGTGACGTGATGTGCACTTTGTACAAAATGGAGGCCAACTTGGAGCATCTTTTAGTGATTGGAGCACCTCTTACTGATTGGAGCTTCCTGTAGTCTTCGCTGATAAACTAATCCATGGAACAGTCACACAAGGAGAATGGGAGAAAGGAATATTTATATCAGTTTATGAATTGGCTTTTTTTTCCTTTTCTTTTTTACTTTGCAAGCCCTCCGATTTATTTGTGCTGGCTGACGTGCCGTGATTTAAACTCACGTTTTCTTTTCAATCCTTCGACAGGAGGTGGTGCATGAGGAGAATATTCGCCAAAGTAATTTACCAGTACAAGGCAGATTACATATCTTCCATAGATAACCATCTGTACTGATATTCAGCTGGAAGCTGTTGAAATGTCGGTGCTTAAAATCACATTTCACGGCAGCTATAAATAATAAGGAGAAGCATCCAACCAGCTGGGAGCTCAGTTCTTTAGTGGGTTATCAGAGGTTGAAGTTGAGCTTGTGTGTGTACGCTGAAATACCAGAGGGAACTTAAGCTGTCCAAACCGATTCAGGTCTGAGGCATTATACATTTCTTCTATCCTAAGAACAGGTCAGATAAGCTCTGTGTACGTATTGATTTTTAATTTTTAATCGCTGCGTTTCGGCTCTCTGGGACGCCTCCTCCTGGCTGCAGGGTCAAACAGATGCTCCGGCTAATCAATTCCATCGCTAATGTGAGACGGAAAGCATCGAGTCTGCTCAGCTCGATCAGCATCTACTTTAGCAAATGGGTTTCTTTCTTCCGTTCTCTTTTTGTAGGAGTGTCTACTCAAATGGTTCAACATGTAAGTATCTCTTCACAGACCTGCCGACCACGCGTTTTCCGTAAGAGCTCTTCATTTTAAAACTGAAGCGCTGTTAGGACGACTTAGAAAGTACAACATGATAGCAGTTTTCTTCGTTCCCCCTAATAAATACATCAAATGAAGCAGTGGACATACTGTATAATATCAACTCTCAGATATAAAATGACCTGCATGGAAGCCCCACCCCATCATCTCCATCTTCTTCTAAAATCAACCCCACTTGAAAGATGTGCTGAAGGTGAATGGAGAATGCTTAGAGCTAATGAAAAATAAAATCTATGAATGTATTTCGATGTAGCTAACATTACATAGGGATATAAGGAGGTGCCGAAATTTCAGTCACCAAACATTTTTTGGCTAAAAATGGCACAAGGAAGAGAATGGAAAGAGAATGGAAAGAGAATAACAGGGCCAGCATTTTGATATGTTATCTCTAGAACTTATGCTATCTCTAGCACTATCGCTGGAGATCGTGATGAGATCGTGAATTTCATTGTCAGTTGTGTGGAACCAGTTCACAGATACTAAAAGAGACATTAGACAAGCGAGTTGTATTTAAAAAACCAAAAAAAAAAAAAACTGTCGAAAATGTACTATGTTTTTTTTTTTTTTTTTACTGTTTAACTCTTTTGCAGGACCACACAGTATTGCTCTTCCGGGTTGGCAGGTCTGTCTTCATTTAACTTCTCTAAATGTTTTTTTTAATATATATAAAGTACTTAAAATCAACATCCATCTTCAATATTCATCTTTCTCTTCCTGCTTGAATCTCTGTGTCTCTCTGGCTGCGTGCTGGAGGCCAGGAGAGTGTCACACCCTGATTGCATTATCTCTTACATTACTGCAGGTCTCATTAAACCGGAGCAGGCTGGAGCAGCTGCGCATCTGGCCCGGCTCTGATTCGTTTTCTCTGCCTTTGTGTCTGTGCTGTTCCTTTGATGCGTCAGGTTGTTGCAATCAAATTATTTTCAGCGGAATCTCTCTGACCTTTCATTCTCCCGATGGAGGAACTTCACACCCATATGGTTTCAGGTGACTGAATTATGGACGATCCTTGAATATGTAGAAGAATTTAGTGGCCAGGCCAGGTTGTTTTTTCTCAAGAGCTGTCCTTCTTTCTACATGACGAGTGACAATTCCTATAGTCATTTTATGAAGATTCATAATTGTAATGATTTTAGTCAAAATTAGATTTAAGGAAATATGCCCCCCCTCCCCCCAATGTCAAGTCAGGTGCTGAAGGCGGAATTAATCTTCATTACATGAATTCAAAACTTAAATGAAGCATATTTTCTTGCCACCAGAATAATTTGGCGAGGAAGCAATAATTGATTGTTCAACTGTTTAATTGTGGATCAAATGGATCATCAGGCACTTAAATCTCATTCGTTTGGTTTTCATTTTTAAAATGGAGAAAATAGATAATAAGGACACTTTGAGACCATTCTGGGTTATTAAAATAAGCTAAGTATAGACTCCAAACAGATTGTCTTAGATTATTTCATCTTGGCAAGTTACATGTAAAAAACAGTTTCTTAGAAAATGATCCATTTTTAACGGAGAGACAGCAGGGAGGGAAACAGCTAGGAGCGGAAGAGAGGAGAGGTGAGAGTGAAGCACATGCGAGGATGAGAGTGGAGAAGAGGTTACGATGCTAGAATAAAAGAAGAGAGCAGAGAAGATATGAGACACATAGAATTAGTGGCACTGCCTGTGTTTTCCCTCTGGGGTACAGCTTTGGAGAGACACCTGTGTCTTCCCCTGCCCACTGTCATACCCTAAACCCAGCCAGCTGCCCCCTTTCTTGCACTCTCCCTCTCCCTGGCTTCATTCGATTGCTGTGCATGGATCCATGTTGGCCTTAAATGAACCTTTCCTGCACCTCGTCAACAGAGGTGAATTAGCACCCAATCTGACAACATGGCTAATGTGGTAGCAAGGATGTTCAAACAATGTTAAGAAGCTACTACAATCCTGCTTAATTATACATACGCTCACGTCCACTTTAATAGGAACACCTGTACACCTGCATATTTATGCAGTTAGCCAATCAGTCAATCATGTTAGCCAATCAGTCAATCAAGATACAGGTGAAAGAGCTTCAGTTAATGTCCACATCAAACATCAGAACAGAGAAAAGGTGTCTCTTTAACTTTAACAACGTTGTTGGTGCCAGGTTTGAGTATTTCACAAACTGCTGATCTACTGGGATTTTCACACAAGATAGTCGCTAGAGTTTACACAGAACGTGAGTGGGGCTACACTCCCGTGAGTGGAGGGTCTGCAGACTGAAACACCTTGCTGATAGGCGAGGTCAGAGGACAATGGCCAGACTGGTCTGAGCTGACAGGAAGAATATAGTAACTCATATAATCACTCTTCACACCAGAAAAGCATCACAGAATGCACAACATATGAAACTTTGAGGTGGATGGACTATAACAGCAGAAGACCACATCAGGTTTCACTCCTGTCAGCCAATAACAAGAATCTCAGGCTATCATGAGCACAGACTCACCCAAACTGGACAGTTGAAGATGCGTTGTGCCCATGATATCCTCAGATTCCTGTTCCTGGCTGGCATGACTGGAACCCAATGTGGGTTTCTGCTGTTGTAGCCCATCCACCTCAAGGTTCGATGTTCTGTGCATGCTGACAAGCTTTTCTGCTCATCAAGGTTGTAAAGAGTGATTATATGATATACTCTACCCAACATGGCATTTCCACCCACAATGATTTTTTGTGTTTCGTGACATTCTGTGTGAATTCTAGAGACTGTTGTATCTGAAATTCACATGAGATCAGCAGTTTCTGAAATACTCAAACCAGTGCATCTGGCATCAACAACCATGCCAAGGTTCAAGTCACACAGATCATTCCTTTTCTCCATTCTGATGTTTGATGTGAACATTAACTGAATCTCTTGCATGGTTATATGTGTTGTACTGCTGCCACATGATTGGCTGATTGGATAACCGCATAAATGAGCAGGTGTCCATGTGTTCCTATTCAAGTGGACAATGAGTGTAATTTAAATGAACTTTCATTGTGAGTTACATCCGAATCACAATATCTAATATCTAATGGATGATTCTGTGGAATATTTATTTTACAAATCTGGTGAACTGTTTAATTGTTTTCTGGTCAATGCACCCTTTTACTGTGCTGACATTTGGTCCAATATAACCTTTCACTCCCTGCTCTTGACAGCATCCCAAAGGAAGGAAAAACCCCTCCAATCCAGTCCGGTCCAGTCCAATATGGGATGGCTGACTTCATTTGGAAACTGGCTGCTTCCCAGCTCCACACTACGGCAAGCAGAAAATTGGTGACCATCTTGATGCGACACTTGAATTTATGTGGCTCCAGTGGCTCGCTGCTCTGGCTTCCAGCTTAAATGTGAGAGATTTTGGCCTCCTGTCTAGCCAGCCAGTGCCTTATGCTGCGCTAACACCGGCTGCAATTTTTCGCCTCATGTCGCCCAAATCTCTCTATGCTGGTAGCTTGTGGACGGTCCTATCTTTAGTTTACTACTGGTTGCCATGGTTTCACTTAGGCTAGTTACTGAATGTATATATAAAACCACCCATTTGATCAGATGGGTTCCAGTAAAAAATACAATTCTGATGGGAAATGCTTGTTTTTTTTTTTGTTGTTGCTCTTCATGATTTCTGCTGCCTATGTTCAAGCTTAAAGGACTTGATATACCAAAATGTAGATTATGTTTTGATCAATCTTGTTGTGTCTTAATGGCCACTTCCCATACTGTTGCTGGAAATTGCAAGCTATCCACTGAAAATGAATAACTTCCGGCTGCTTTGTAACAATATGTTGCTGCTGTTGTAGTGCACGGTTGTGCTCATTTCCTTCAGTGTGTGTGCAAGAACTCCACAAGCCTTTACACTAGCTGCCCACACCTCCATTAATACTGCATGAATTTTTGATGTTACTGAGAAAGCCTCATTAGATGGCATGCTAGACTCGCATAATAGCTGAGAGGATCTGAAGCTATTTCTGTCAATGGCACTGTGTTATTAGGAAATACGGCTCATGTTCAGGGTTCATGATCAAAAGGAAGAGCGTATGGCCTTGCCTTCATCTGCCAATCATGGCTACACTGTTCATTCAGTCTCACATTGCCTTTATTTCCATATACCACTCCTCTTTTTTCTTAGTACACACACAGTGCTGTGTGTGCCACACCAGCAGTGAGGGATCTCTCTCTGTTGAAGTAAAGGTGACCTTGCTGGAGGTGCATTGGGAAATCTTTGCTTTACAAAGCACAGCTCACAGCACAAGATTATGTGAGTGCTGTGCTTTAGTTTCTCTCTGTGCATCCACGCCGCTGGGTTGTAGCTACAGAATCTGCATGTACACGTGTGTGTGTGTGTGTTTGTGTAGTAAATTTTGTCTGTGTGTGCACTTGGCTTAAGCTGTGTCAGCTCCAGGTGCTCTGTTGACATGGCTGCAGGTAGTTGGCAGGTAGCAGAACGCTGGTGCACCTGTGCAGCATCTCTCTGCCATGTTCCACTAGCTCACGCTTCACCCACACACACACACACACACACACACACACACACACACACACACACATGCACTTTAACTAGCTTTATTTCCCCCACTTGACAAGAACATATGCACTGCTATTCCAGAAGTTTGTATTTAAAGCTGCAGTTTGCAAGTTTTTTATATTGTTTCTGAACCTTTAATGATAATTTCATTTCAAACATCCCAAAGAAAAAAGTTTAATGGTCAATATTGGAACTAAACTAGCAGCTTACCTCCGCACCTGTTCCTTAAAAGGCATACATGAGACACATACAGTACATGTTGTGTTCAAATTACCTCGGAAGACAGAACTAAGAATGATGTTATTTTCAATCTCCATTCGTTCAAGCTACAGAATGGAGAAAAAACCCCAGTGACATCCATGTGTACATCTTTAGTTAGCAAATAACGTATGTTTTCCTCAAAACAGTGAACTGTATAGTTAGAGGTGCACCGATGTAAAGGCTATTTTTTACGCTATAAGCCATCGGCCAATAGTTTAAAAACATCCGAAAATCAGGGCCGATTATACCCTGTCAATCAAAAGAGGATGGGAAAACACATTGATTTCACGCTGTGTGTAAAGAAGATGTCTATTGTGCGGAATGGCGACAAAACTGAATTGACAAAAAACATATATATTGCACAGAAAAAATATATTTGTAGAGTATTATATTTCATATCCAAGTAATGTTAATATGAGTTAATATCATAAATAAAAAGTTGATATTATATATTACCAGTTTGATGTTAAGTGATGAAGTAGAAATGCTTTTGTTTGTGAGTGAATGTGACACTAACAGGACTTTTTTTTAAATGTTAATATGAATTAATAACATTCAATAAGTTAAGAAATCTTGCTTTAATCTTCAGAATGTATTTAATGTGTTAATGTTAATTAGAGAGTAATGTGTTTTCTGTTTATGAGACCAGTTACTGTGAAACGACTTATTGAAATGGAGAGAATAAAGTTTTTATTTGCATTTCTTTCAGAATAGTGGAATTAATTAGTATTAATTTAAAAGAAGGCATAAAAGGCAGAAGTATGTAAGAAGTGCTACTGTGAGTAGCCATGTTGGTTTGACATGATATGCATAACTTCGTGTACATCATGTGAAGATTTGAGGAAACCTTCCTAGCTGTCTGAGGCTAAAGCCATGTTAATCCCGATAAATTATAACAAGTGGATACATTTGGAAAATGCTGTGTTTTTGCACTGTAGTTTGGACTGTGAAAACAGAGATATTCAAACGCAAAGATGGATTTTTAGTCATGTCACACTGTCATACAACTCAAAACAAACAAGATGGTGGACTTTTTACAGTATCTCAAAAAAGTGAGTACACCCCTCACATGTTTGTAAATATTTGATTGTAACTTTTCATGTGACAACACTGAAGAAATGACACTTTGCTACAATGTAAAGTAGTGAGTGTACAGCTTGTGTAACAGTGTCAATTTGCTGTCCCCTCAAAATAACTCAACACACAGCCATTAATGTCTAAATTGCTGGCAACAAAAGTGAGTACACCCCTAAGTGAAAATGTCAAAATCAAGAATTTTCCAGCACTTCCTTAACCCTCTTGGGCATGGATTTCCCCAGAGCTTCACAGGTTGCCACTGGAATCCTTTTCCACTCCTCCATGATGACATCACGGAGCTGGTGGATGTTAGAGACCTTGTGTTCCTCCACTTTCCGTTTGAGGAAGTGTGCTCACAGATGCTCAATAGGGTTTAGGTCTGGAGACATGCTTGGCCAGTCCATCACAGTCACCCTCAGCTTCAGTATGTCACAGTACATGTTGGCATTCATGGGTCCCTCAATGAACTGTAGCTCCCCAGTGCCGACAGCACTCATGCAGCCCCAGACCATGACACGCCCATCACCATGCTTGACTGTAGGCAAGACACACTTGTCTTTGTACTCCTCACCTGGTTGCCACCACACACGCTTGACACCATCTGAACCAAATAAGTTT
>JAFFST010048334.1:37080-57154 GCA_022414735.1 Noturus placidus | reverse complement strand
TGGACATGGGGGAGGAAACCGGAGAACCCGGAGGAAACCCCCGACACACGGGGAGAACATGCAAACTCCGCACACACATGGCCCTGGCTGGACTCGAATAATAATAATAATAATAATAATAATAATAATAATTTGCCCTTTTATGTATCTGTGTAGTGTTCTTGGGTACAGTGAAGGATGCTTATAAATAAATTGCTATTATTAGTAGTAGTTGAAATAATAATAATAATAATAATAATAATAATAATAGTAGTAGTAGTAGTAGTAGTAATAATAATAATAATAATAGTAGTAGTAGTAATAGTAATAAAGATAATAATAATAATAATAATAATAATAATAATAATAATAATAATAATTAGTAGTAGTAGTAGTAGTAATAATAATAATAGTAGTAGTAGTAGTAATAATGCATCCATCCATCCATCCATCCATCTTCAACCGCTTACTCCTTTAACAGGGTCACGGGGAACCTGGAGCCTATAACAATAATAATAATAATAATAATAATAATAATAATAATAGTAGTAGTAGTAGTAGTAGTAGTAATAATAATAATAATAATAATAATATTAATAATAGTAGTAGTAGTAGTAGTAGTATAGTAGTAGTAGTAGTAATAATAATAATAATAATAATAAAGTAGTAGTAGTATAGTAGTAGTAATAATAATAATAGTAGTAGTAGTAGTAGTATAGTAGTAGTAATAATAATAATAGTAGTAGTAGTATAGTAGTAGTAATAGTAGTAGTGATAATAATAATAATAATAATAATAATAATAATAATAGTAATAGTAGTAGTAGTAGTAGTAGTAATAATAATAATAATAATAATAATAATAATAATAATAATAATAATAATAATAATAATAATAACCTGGACTGGAATATACTGTCTGTCATACAGTTACACATTAGCAAAGTCATAAAGACTATTCCTATTTGTACTTTCCATTATACGTTTAAATCTTTATTATAGTTTACTACATTATAGTTTTATTTCTATCAAATGTATTGGTTGTTATTTGCATGTCTGGAGCACTGAGCAGAAGGTTTATCTCATACAGTAAAAATAAATATCTACAGTGTGCACTTGAACATCCACAGGATAGAATAGAACACAGTATGATTTATTTCTGCTCCACTGTCTTGAAGAAGTTGTGTGGGATTGGCTGGATCGGCTTTGAAATGCGCTGTCCCGCCCCTCGCGCTCCTAGCTGTGGGGGTCCGTGCAGGGGTTTGCGTGAGAATGCGGCGAGGGGCGGCGGCTCTGCGGGACAGCTCCTATACAATCTGCACGACCGCAGTCACGCGAAGGCGGTGGTGCACTGGAGAGACACGAAAAGAGGACTTCAGGTTCCACAGCAGGGCGATCATCCCTGTGCATTCCACTTTCACACGAATTCCTCTCATTTCAAACCAATCAATCAATCAATCAATCAATCAATCAAAACCTTAACATTCTCATGGGCGTGTAGAAGTTCATGAAAATCATATCAAACGAAATGTTTGCTACAGAGCTCATTTAATAATCCGTGCTATAAAAGGCGGTGAAATCAAATAAAGGCTATTCCCCCCCCCCCTTGCTTTTCTTTCTTTTCCTCGCGCTTGTGATCTTCTGTAATCTCCATTCCATTTAATTGCTACTCTCGCGCCTCAAAAGCGCCGCCGCGGTGACGTCACAGGACAGGCGTCCAATCAGCGCAAGAGTCCCTCTATATAACGTTGAATTCATTGCGAGAATGTTACAGCGTTTCACAGAAGCATAACCTGGTCAGAGCTGGACATTGCGCCCTGAGCTCGGTTCTGAAGGTAAGTCCTTATACCTTTATATACTATTTTTTTTTATTTCTTTTTGAAATAGAAATGCTTTCTTACTCACAAAAGCCTTTCTTTTGTGCAGTGTGGATGTTTTCCTTTTATTATTGCATGTGTGATTTGGTGGGGTTTTTTTTTTAATGGGTAATAATAATATTAATAATAATAATTAATGGTCCAGTTTACTATGTGGCACGTATCCAAGTGCACGCGCTCTCTGTCCCTGCAGGTTAGGCACGAGAAGCTGTGATAAACTTGTTTGATGAGTGCCGCACGCTGCTCGTTTCTTAATCTAGTTACTGATTAAGTGCTGTGCAGAAACTGAGTAATGCATGGTGCAATAATGCAATCACTGTAGCTGAATACAGTCATGCATATAATGCGTCGGTAGGATTTGAAATACTTCACGTGCAATCCAACATTCTCATTCACACACATATGCGCTCTCTCTCTGTCTCTGTCTCTCTCTCTCTGTCTCTCTCTCTCTCTCTCTGTGTCTCTCTCTCTCTGTGTCTCTCTCTCTCTCTCTGTCTCTCTCTCTGTCTCTCTCTCTCTCTGCCTCTTTCTCTCTGTCTGTCTCTGTCTCTCTCTCTCAGAGTTTTTTGCTGAGGTGCTCTCCTTGAGGCAAATAAAAAAATGGTGCTGGCAGATATCCCACTTTTTGGCCCTATCTCGGTGTCGGAGAGTCTCGTGGCTATTGCAACAATATGCACTGTGTATCTCCTCCTGTGGGTCACTCGTACCAAAATCCCTGAAGGTCTTCAGCCACTTCCAGGCCCGAAACCTCTCCCTTTGATTGGAAATGTTCTGGAATTGAGACGCAACCCACACCTGAGTTTGACGGCCATGAGCAAGCAATACGGCCCGGTTTTCCAGATCCAGATCGGCACACGTCCCGTTGCAGTGCTGGGAGGAAATGAGGTGGTACGCCAAGCCCTAATCAAGCAGGGTGAGGATTTCGCCGGACGTCCTGACCTCTACAGCTTCCGTTTCATCAGCGATGGAAAGAGCCTGGCATTCAGCACGGACCAGGCAGGTGTATGGCGCACACGTCGCAAGCTGGCCCAGAGTGCGCTGCGCTCGTTTGCTATAATCGAGGGTCAGAGCGCTGAGTACTCCTGCGCCCTGGAAGAACACATCAGCAAAGAGGGTCTGTACCTGATCGAGAGGCTGCACAATGTCATGGAATCCAACGGCGGATTCGACCCTTTCCGTCACATCGTGGTGTCCGTCGCCAACGTGATCTGTGGGATCTGCTTCGGCCGGCGCTACAGCCACGACGACCACGAGCTATTGAACCTGGTGAACCTGAGCGACGAGTTCAACCAAGTGGCGGGCAGCGGAAACCCGGCCGACTTCATTCCCTTCCTGCGCCTCCTTCCCAGCACATCCATGAAGAAGTTCGTGGACATCAACAGGCGCTTTAACGTCTTCATATATAAGATCGTCAGAGAGCATTACGATACATACGATAAGGTATGTGCACTGTCTGAGCCAGTGTATCCGCGCAGAGTGATGAGATTGTTGCAAAATCCAGGATGTTTATGCTGCCTTCGAATTCTTTTCCAGGACAACATCCGTGATATCACAGACTCGCTCATCGATCACTGCGAGGACAGGAAGCTGGACGAAAACTCGAATCTGCAGGTGTCTGATGAGAAGATCGTGGGAATTGTGAACGATCTCTTTGGAGCCGGTGAGTAAGGATCATCAAGAATGATTCTTTAAAGTATGTTATAATACTATACTCATATTTCTGAGATAAAACTCTACTGTATGTGCACAAATATGTATATGAATCTAATCACTCACTGGCGTTTCCGTGCATGGCTCCACACTTATCGGCATATCTTTACAGGTTTCGACACAATCAGCACGGCTTTGTCCTGGTCTGTTGTGTACCTAGTGGCTTATCCTGAGATTCAAGAGAGACTGCATGAAGAGCTGAGTAAGTCAAGTTAATATTTGTCTGGCTGACAGCACAAAACAGATCACCTCGGTGTATTCTGCAAATAATCCTCTAATTTAAGACAGACACTCCAGTTCTGCGAGTGAATGAACGTAATGAGTCAATGAATCATCCGATGAGTCATCAAATGAGACACTCGAGACATTAAGATCTGCCCTTCTTGTTCTTCCTCCTGATTATTTTATTTATTTATTTATTTTTACAGAGGAGAATGTTGGAATGGACCGTACACCGCACCTGGTGGACAAATCCAACCTGATATACCTCGAGGCTTTCATCCTGGAGATTTTCCGTCATTCCTCCTTCCTGCCTTTCACCATCCCACACTGGTACAGTACTTTACTCAAGTATAAGCATGAAATCCTGTCGTGTAAGCCAGATACGCTCCAGTCGCATTAGTCGTTACGTAAACAGTAAAAGATAATGGCACGTGCATGTGTTATAGGAAATCAATCAACAATACAGTGGAGTTACAGTTATCATCCAGAAGTTGATGATTTTCCAATAGCAGCACGTCCTGAAGTGTTTTATTTGCCCACAATAACAATTGTTCTATTTGTTAAAGGACGAAACGTCATATTTTTAAAAATCTGTACATAGTATTTGTCCTAAAGCAGGGGTCTTCAACGTTTTCCAGGCCAAGGACCCCCAAACTGATGGCGAGATGCCGCAGGGACCCCCTAATTATATATATTGTATGAAATTGTGTTATATCAAACTGGTACCAAAACTTTCGCGACCCCTATTCAGTACCTCCGCGGACCCCCTAAGGGTCGCGGACCCCCTGTTGAAGACCTCCGTCCTAAAGACTTTCCAGTGTCGGAAAATTCAAAGTAACACCTCTACCTCTGATTGTTCCAAAGCACCGACACTGGAGACTCCTTCCAAATTGTTCAATTCAATTTCAGACCAATCAGAATCAAGCCTGCAATAGATCAGAGACAGAATATTTTTTGTGTAGTAATATCTGGTTTTCTTTTACAGTACCACGAAAAACACATCGCTCAATGGATACTTCATTCCTAAAGACACGTGTGTCTTTATTAACCAGTGGCAAATAAACCACGACCCGTAAGTTCAACACGCTATCAATATTGATTCTTTTTCAGACATGGAATTATTACCGTGAATTGCGCGTTTGTGAAATAATAACAAAACACTGTCAAGCAGAGGATTTGGCATAGTCTGATGTCAAAACTCATGACTTTCTGATGTCATCAATAATGTGGAACGTTTCCAGCGAGCTGCTACACCGACATTGAATTCCATTCGTGCGAATGTTCGTTCGACTTGCCTTGAAACTCGACGCCAAATGTCATCATCTAAAACGGTGTATTGATTCTGATTCTACAGGGAACTCTGGAAAGAGCCTTCCTTGTTCAACCCTGACCGTTTCCTCAGCGCTGACGGCACCCAGCTCAACAAGATAGAAGCCGAGAAGGTCATGATTTTCGGCCTGGGCAAACGCCGCTGTGTGGGCGAAGTTATCGCGCGCTCCGAGGTCTTCCTCTTCCTCGCCATCCTCATCCAAAGGTTAAAGTTCAGCAGCATGCCGGGGCAGATACCAGACATGACGCCGGAGTACGGCCTCACCATGAAGCACAAGCGCTGCCTTTTGCGCACCACGGCGAGGCCTGGGTTCGAAGCTCCCTGCGCGGTGTGAGCGTCTGAAACGAGGCTGTTAAATTCAGGGATGTTGATGAGAACTCCTTGTATTCCTGTGAGGCTGTGCTCAGTGTAGACACAGAGGATGTCTTTATTGCAATGACAGTCGTCACAATGCCGTGGCTGAAAATTTCTGCCGCTTATCAGTCAACACACAGATCCACATATCCTCAGAATGTAGTCTTTAAGCTGCCAGAAGAGCAAGACTGTTAATGTTGTGAAATTCACATTATATCGGTATAGACACTGTGTTTATCTCTAGTATTTTCTAATATCACCTCAGAGCTGACTCGTAGCTAATTCCTGGTTGTACCTCAGGTACCTTGCTGCAGTTGTTATAAATCAGATTACGTGTGATTATTTCGTTACGAATCATGATCAAACCATTCATATGGCATGGACAGAGTTAAAAGTATATTTGTAGTGCCTTTTCACTCATCGAAAGCTATAATAGTTTGGAAAAAAACAAATATGCATCATATTTTTAGACCCTTTTTACTACTACTGACTGTTTTATTTCTGCTATGATAAAATATATTTGATCATGAAGCAGAGCATTAATGTTTGATCAACACTGAAGTTATTTTCAAAAGGACATTTAAGCTTCATCCCAAAATGTGATCCGTACATTCATGTGCTGTATTTTTACTGATAAACTTCCAATGTGCCTCAACTTCTGTTCGTACACAATGCTGAAGTTTTGTATTGAGATTATTTATCAAGGCCCTCAGAGATATTGCTTCCAATATATTTAACAACTGAAAGGCCACTGTTTTGTTGTTGTTTGTTTGTGTGTGAGTGTGTTTGAGAGAGAGAGACTGTGAGTGTTTATCGGAAATAATGAAGGAATTGAGTTTATATATATATATATATATATATATATATATATATATACAGTATATAAGGTGTAACTTTCTGAAGTAGAAAAAGAAATTAAATCATTACGTCATGTACATTATTCATTATTGCAGTGTACAGTAATTATGCCTTTTTTTTTTTTTGTAATCTGCTGTTGCAATGTTTTGGCACCTTTGTATTCATTGCCAAAATAAAACTACGAGACCAAAAAATAACCGAGCAGACATCTGTGTTTTTACTCCAAGATTCATTAGCATGTGTCATGACTTGCAATCAATAAGTCCAGTAACCTGGCAAGACAATAAGAAACACGAACATTCAAAAATAACTGGGCAATAAAACACTTTAGGATGGGGTGTGTGCCCTGAGATGGACTGGCACCCTGTCCAGGGTGTACCCCGCCTTGTGCCCGATGCTCCCTGGGATAGACTCCAGGTTCCCCCGTGACCCTGAAAAGGAGTAAGCGGTTGAAGATGGATGGATGGATGGATGGATGGATGGATGGATGGATGGATGGAGGGTGAGGTGTTATAGGCAAATAATCAACGACACGCTGGTGAGATGAAGTGGAGTAACTGTTAGCATCCAAAAGCTAATTATTTTCCTATAATAGCACACCGAAAAGTGTTTTACTCCGCTTCAATTCTATGATTATCAAAAAGAAACACTCCAAAAAGTTGTTGAATCTTATCAAATCATTCAGTGAGCCTGTGACTGTTGAGAGGTATCATCCTGGAAGAGACCACACCCATCAGGATAAAGGGAATTGGTCTTGTATTGATTTGCAGTAACACGACGCTGCAAGAGGGCGAGAGGACACAAAGCATGTCAGCGAAGTAAATAAATATATGCCCCTGACCACATAAAAGAGCCACCGGGTTTGTGCTTTAATTTGTCATCAGTCTGTATCTCTGCTACAGGCACATACACACACACACACACACACACACACACAAACAAACACACTCAGGGTCCGTTTTATCAGCTTTGTTGCGGTCACTTCCTGCAATCGGTTCAAGTCCAAATCGAATCAGTTTCCAAGCTGGAATAGTACGGGTCATGTCCTACAATTAAGTTGATTCAGAATTGGATCACTTTTCAATCTGGACTATTCGGGTCACATCTTAAAGTCGAGTCGATTCAGAGTCAAATCATATAAATGGTAAATGGCGCACTTATATAGCGCTTTTATCCAAATCGCTTTACACTGTGTCTCATTCACCCATTCACACACACACTCACACACCAATGGTAGCAGAGCTGCCATTCAAGGCGCTAACTTTCCATCGAAGGCAACTTGGTATCTTGGCCAAGGACACTTTGGCATGTGGAGTCATCCGGGCCGGGAATCGAACCGCCAACCCTACAATTAGTGGACAAACCACTCAACCACCTGATCATTTTCCATCTGGAATATTCGGGTCACTTCTTACAATCGAGTCGATTCAGAGTCAAATCACTTTCCAATCTGGAATATTTGGGGCACTTCTTACAGTCGAGTCGATTCAGAGTCAAATCACTTTCCAATCTGGAATATTTGGGGCACTTCTTACAGTCGAGTCGATTCAGAGTCAAATCACTTTCCAATCTGGAATATTTGGGGCACTTCTTACAGTCGAGTCGATTCAGAGTCAAATCACTTACCAATCTGGAATATTTGGGGCACTTCTTACAGTCGGTAACTTCTTACTGTTCCCATGCAACCACTACCACGAAAAATGGAAGGAAAAATTCACTGCTTTTAATTGTTTAAGCCCAATGTGAGGCCTGTCGCATTGTTTGTTCTATCATTAGACCACAAGTGTAACATGGGAGTAAATTGATATCGCTATTATGCCCTTATGAACACACAAGGATGTTTATTAGTAGATTCACAGCGCAGCCATTCAGGTCCTCACATGTACAAAGCCACAAGCCAAAATGATAATACCACGACAAGTAATAACATTGTGAATTAGGGCACGGTTGCGTCATGATTTGGCCGCGGTGCATATCTGTGCGGTTTCATGCTATTAATTTGTTGAAGGGGGACGTTGTTGATCCAGCAGACTTTAAGCCCACAGAATCACAATGCTTTATGGGAGGCTGAAAGCACACAGATTCACCATGTAATCTGTATATTCAAACAGTTGCAGTATGCAGCCAGTGTCTCGTGTTTACATAACGTAATTGCTGTGTACTCAGTTTGCACACACACACACACACACACACACACACACACACACACACACACACACACAACACACAGAGACGGCCTCTCTCACGATCGAAGCATTGTGACCCGGTGTGCTCCCTTTGTTTAACTTTTGCGTGTGACATGAAAGGCAGAAATGTGAAACCGTGTAGATCGCTGTCACTCCTAAGTCCTGCAGTGAGCCCGAGTGCGTGCACTTTTGTCAGCAGATAAGTGGCTTTGTAAGGTCTGGAGGTAGGTGCACCAGTACCTCCCGTCAGGCCCCGTCATTAATGGGGTGAACTGCGGTGACACCTTTTGCAAAAGTCGCACTAACGTCACCGTTGAATGATCATATAATTCACATGTGACACTTCATATGCTACAGTATGTTTCACATTTTCACATGAAGTCATGCCCCCCCCAATATATTATATTTTCACGTATTTATTCATTTCTTTTCATGTGTTTTTTAATCATTTTTCTATATTTTTTCACACTTTTCACGTGATTTTTCACCTGTTTATTCATATGTTTCATTTAAACACCCTTTAATGCACATGAAATCCATCACGGACTACATTTACATGGACAGCAGTAATCTAATGATTGACCTTACTCTGATTAAGATAATAATGTGATTAAGGTGTTTACATGAGTCGCTTTTAGAATACTCCTGTCATGTACTCGTTTTACATGTTATAGATCCGAATTAGATTAACAGCCCACGTCATTACGCCACCGCGCCACGCCGTCCGACATCTATCCAGAATTTCCCGTATCGACATACAGTTGGTCTTCGTTATGGTACCGTTTACAGTTTTGGGTGTTTTTATTGTATTTTTTTACATACGCTTTAAGTGCAGTTAATTATTTGTCATGCTGTACGTGCTAATAGACGACTGCTTGAAACCGTGGGCTGCGTCTCAAACTGCGTACTTACTGTCTATATAGTAGCCAAGATACATGTATTTTCCCCCACTACAGGCCTATAGTACAAAAGTATGCGGTTTGGGATGCAGCCGAACTCTCTTATTCGCCGTAAATGTTGAGAACTGCCGTGTGTGATCGTGTCCTATCGCAAAATGCGGTGAAAACTCTCACACGACGCTCATAATGTGATTAAGGTGTTTCTGTAATACACATTTACATTATATTACATTTATTCATTTAGCAGACGCTTTTATCCAAAGCGACTTACAAGTGCACACTCATACACCAATGGCAGCAGAGCTTCCATGCAAGGTGCTAGCTTGCCATCGGGGCAACTTAGGGTTCAGTGTCTTGCCCAAGGACACTTCGGCATGGGATCACCCGGGCCGGGATTCGAACCACCAACCCTACGATTAGTGGATTAGTGGATTAGTGGACAACCCGCTCTACCGACTGAGCCACAGCCGCCCATAATACGACTCGTCCATAATACGACTAAAACAGGAATACTCCACCGGTCTTGATTAGAGCTTAATTAGATTATGACCTTAATTAGATTAAGGCAAGTAAAAATTGCTGTTTACATGGTAGTTTCTTAATCAGAGAAACTAAAATTGCTGTTTACATGGTAGTTTCTTAATCAGAGAAACTAAAATTGCTGTTTACATGGTAGTTTCGTAATCAGAGTATGGTATGGATTAAGATTATTGTTGTCCATGTACACGCAGCTATTGAGGCGTTTAACCATAGTTAAGTGGTGTTTTGTGCATTCTTTCATGCAGTAGATGTATCTTTCCTCACTCCACTCCAGATTGGTGAACCTCTGTCCATCTTTACTTCTGAAATACTCTGCGTCTCTAAGACACTCTTTTTTATACCCAATCATATTACTGACCTGTTCACAATTAACCTCAAGCTTTTTCATTTTAGTAGCACTTACACGTCCGGTCTTTTCTTGCCCCCGCTACAACTTCTTTGAGACGTGTTGCGGCCATCGAATTCAAAATGACCTTAACAATAGCAATAGGAAATGCTGTGTAACTGTATATGTGACTCATCTCAAACGTTTTTTTCTTGTGAGATGTTTTGGTAACGTGTTCTGTCGGTGGAACATTCAGGAATTGAGGTATATAAATAATAATAAATATGAAATATTACTGTACATATTGAAATAGGTTCAACGGGCCCATGTTGAAGGTGCACACGGCTACATAAATTATGAGAAGTCCTGATTGATCTTATATATTTATTTGATCTTGTTCATTGTTGTGTGCATGTATTTGTAACATGACCTTGGGGGTCAAAATTTTCTGTGCCTGTTTAACACTTTTCTAGACATTTACTTTAATTCATAAATCCATCAGTACACAGTTTCTCTTCCGCTAGTATAAAATCCCTTTAGGTCATTCAATTTCCCATTAGGTCATTATATTTCCAGAGCTGAGACCGTGTGTTAATTGCTGTGTTGACAGAAATAACTGGAAAGGTTGCCTTTATTTGTTCAGTAAGTCTGCGTTTAGGTCTGTAACCGTGTTATCATAGTGTGGTGCCTTGCTGAGGTGCTATCAGGGGGCCGCTGTTGGCATTTCCTCCTCGGAGCTGATAGCAGGGCAGAAATGGCATCCACGACATTCCCATAGCGTGCTAACCGCCTATATTTGTGCTGAGTGTGTGACTAAGATCAATAAACACTCCTCCTCATGCTGTGTCCCTTTCTAAAGAGGAGGTCATGCAAGGACTGGGTTATGCACCTCCATGCGTGCCCCTCCGTGTTTTCTCTGTCTCTATGTCTTTCCCTGCACAGGAAACCCCCCCCCCCTCCTCCACAAACACCCCAGCACACACACAGGAAGTTCAGCGAGTCCCTGCGAGCCAAAGAGAGCAAGTCATATCGATTGTGGCAGCAGTGTTTACCTTGTGCCTTTTTTTAAATTCTAATCTGCAGCCAGTGGGCTGGAGGCCAAAGGGCCAAGCTCTGCCTTGCGCCAGGCCGTGGTGCCGAGCGCCAGGGGCCGTTCCTCAGGTTTCACACGCAATCCCAAGCCGCACTCACACACGCACACACACACACACACACACACACACACACATATTCGTGTTTGTGTTTGCGTGTGAGCGAAGGACATATCAAGCGGTGCTTATCTTAACAAATTATCTGACACTAATCTTTCCGTGAGAGCGAAGGACGAGATTTTTTTTTTTTGCACTTCCCAAAATATTTCTGTTCTATTAGTAAAGTAAGAAGAAGTGATACTGAGTATGGTTCGGTCATAAAGCTGTCATCTTGTTCTCTTGATTATTTAAACCTACCTCCCACTGTTTAGAGTCAAACGTTTATACAAGTTGTTGCGTGGGATTTGGTGCCATATTAATCCGTGTACTTCCTTCCTGTTCATGAGAGCTGTGTGACAGGGAGGAGCTGGAGATGAGTGACAGAGTCATTCTCACTTGTGTGTTCGTGTGTGCGTGTGTGTGTGTGTGTGTGTGTGTGTGTGTGTGTGTGTGTGTGTGTGTGTGTGTTTGTGCCTATGATGTGCGAGAACATTTCCCCTGTAGCCTGATGAGCTGTCAGTGTCAGTCTCATGAGACTCCTGCACATGGAATTGCAGCACGTGTGTGTGTGCGTGTGTGTGTGTGTGTATGCTTGTGTGTCAATGAAGTTCACAGGTTTCTTAAGCATAAAGTGTGTGAAAAGGCAACCTTTATACCAGCACAGTGACGATACTGTAATTGTTGGTTGCCGTGCTTATACAAACAATGCCGAGTTATAATGTACGTTCATTTCTCTGGCAGAAAAGCTGTGTATTGTGTCAGGAGGGCCTTTGTGTGAGTGTCAGGTCCTGACTGACATGTTGCTGACATTTCCAGCAGGTCAACACTTAGTCTAACGAACACCTGACAATAAAACACATTAACCAACACTCAAGATGCAATTATTATTATTATTATTATTATTATTATTATTATTATTATTATTATTATTATTATTATTATTATTATTATTTCATTGCTCTCACCTGTTGGTCTAAATTTCCTGTATTTCTTTTATTGCATAAAGTGTGACACTAGATATTTGATTAATAGAGATTTTTAAAAAATAAATAAATAAATAAATCCATGTTTTGTGGCCTGACTAGTTTCCTATTCATTATAGCGTTATACAGTACTGCGCGAAAGTCTTAGGCACGCTATTTATTTAGTACAACCTTTGTTATAGATTTTCTCATTTGATGACGTCTACATTATCGAGTCAGTACAAAAACATTTTAGATTTCCAAACATTAGATTTCCAGCACGGAAGGAAATGTTACAGAAAGATGTGACACGAAACCACAATGAAGGCTGCTGGGTTTCGCTGCACAAATAAGAAGCCAGTGCGATAGTAAAAGTCTCCAGAAGAACCGTGACTGGTTCTGTAAGATGCTCAGTAAAATTCCCAGCTAATTTCCTTATAAAACTGCACTAATTCTACCCGAGACTACGTTTTGTTTTGTTTTTTTTAAGCAAAGTGTCGTCACACCAGATATTTACAACTCTTTACAGTATTTTTTAAAATTGCCGTAACATTTCATTTCGTTATTTTTGAAGGCATCGTTTCTCTACAGCATTTCCTTGCATGTGCCCAAGACTTTTGCACACTACTGTTTATATATCATTGCTTATAACATAGCACGGTTAAATTCTCAAATCTGATGCTTAGGCTGCAAGACAAGTCTCCGGTTTATATCAACGCATCTCGCAGGGACTTGGATGACGGATGGTCCACATGATCAGAGGCTAAATACTGTTATTTAATGTCTATGGAAGGAGTCTCCAGTGTCAGCACTTTTCAAGAGAGAGAATAAAAGAACTAGGCTTATGAGGGAACAAATGTTTGTAGCTGCTATAACAGATGTGACTTGTTTCAGGAACATTCCACAACATTAAATGTGGAATAAATAAATAATTTCAGTGTTGGCAAATTGCTGTTGTATAAGAGGAATTAAACACTTCAGGACGTACTGTTATTAGAAAGTAATAACTATATATATATATATATATATATATAATATATATATATTCTCTGGTTTCCTCCAACTTCCCAAAAACATGCCACTGGTGGATGGGTTAATCTACATTGCCTAGTGGTTTGAATGAGTTTATGACTGTGTTTGTGCATGATACCTTGCAATGGACTGGCGTCACATCCGAGGTTTGTTCCCACCTCGCACCAAGTGTTCTTGCGATTGGTCTTGGGGATCTGCCTCAACCATGACCCTGACAAGGATAAAGGGGTTGCTGAATGTGTATGAGTGTTTGGGGTTCCCTTGGTACCCCTGTCTACTCTGAGCCATTGAAACCCGTCCATCTTCTTCTTATGAACCTAGTATGTACAAATAGTACACATCTTCTCCAAAAAGTACTCCACTTTTAAAGTTTTAAAGTACAAAGGCTTGTCCTGGAGTGAGAAAGGCTCTAGGTTACGTCTTTTGATGGAGCATGATAGTAGAGGAACATCAGTAATGTATATGTCTAGACCTTGAAGATAGCCTTAAGGAGAACTAAAATACTTTGAGAGGTATTTAATTAATTGTAAATCTAAATATTAATAACAATATGCACGACTCAGATTATTAGGGTTAGGAAAGCGTTCGCACCTTTTCGTATGACATAAATGAAATTCACCCAAAATGAAACATAACCTGACCACATTTCCCTTGTTAACTCATCTCCTTACAAATGTCTCATGAGATCAGGTTAGCGTGCTCTCTGTGTAGAAATATTGCTTTTAGAAATGCAGGAAATACCCACCAGTAATGTTTCCTGCAAGCTTTGTCAGATCACGTTCTCAAGCAAAACAAAAAGTAGATGCAAATGATGAGTGTGTGAGGTTTTGGCAACCAGAACACTGTAAATCTGAAGGGTTTTCCGGTTGTGATGCACCTGACTCGGCTTGATAATCAGCCAAAGCGCTGACCCACTGTGGAAGGAACCCGACACTTGAAACCGTACGTCTGTCACTCACTTCTTTACTAAAACCCTCTACACTGCCAAGAACGAGGTGTGATTGGGTGGTACTGATTTGAGCAGGCTGTGAGACGAGACAGTGATTGATGAACAGGTTGATATCGATGCATCCGGAGAGTGCGAGTGTGTAAATATACATTGTTTGTGTGCAGTAGAGTTGCGTTTTCTCTTGCGTGAGAGTGCAGGGTGGCTGACTGTGACAGGAGCACTCGCGTGTGACTGTTCTCTCTCTCTCGCTCGCTCTGTGGTAGCGTGAGAGCTCGGCACGGTTGAGGTTGAACACCAGGTTTTTCCAGTTTTTTTTGTTTTGTTTTGTTTTGTTCTCCACTTTGCTTCTTCTTTGGTTTTGTTTTGTTTGAGCACCCATTTGTACACTGGACTGTATCCGTACAGAGCTCTCCAGGCACAGGGGGTCCGGTTCTCAGTCCTACATTATACACAGCACTGCATTGCCACATGAGGGTTCTGATGATTAACAGTACAGTATTACATGGGGGAAATGATGCATAGACCCGAAACGTGCCACATTCGGTGTCAACAAACAGTTTACGAGCAATTAACAAAATCTAACTACTTCTGGAAGCTACTCCTGAATGCATATTTGAGATTTTTTTTCCCCCAGTTAGTTTCAGGTACTGATTCACAATATATATTCATTTTCATTTTCAGCTATTTTTGACAGGCATTTTATTTCTGTTTCTTGCTCACATGACAAACTGCAGGTTGTTTTTTTTTTTTTTTTGTCTAATTACTGTACTGTCTAAAACTGTACTGTTACTTCAGATATTATAACTGCTATAGTGTAAGTCATGACAGGAATTAAATTGCTTCAATGATGTTCCACAACATTAAAGCTACTAACAGATATGACAGATATGATAAATTGTTCTTTAATAAACTAACATTTTAAATCAACGGCAAATTGCTGTGGAATAAAAGGAATAAAACATTTGAAGACATTCAACCGGGGGTGGTTGTGGCGCAGGTGGTAGAGCGGGGTGTCCACTAATCGTAGGGTTGGCGGTTCGATTCCTGGCCCATGTGACTCAACATGCTGAAGTTAATTATTAATCAATTTGTATAGCGCTTTTTACAATGGACATTGTAACAAAAAAGCAGCTTTACAGAAATTTCATTTTACATTTACAAGCGACTTACAAATGAGACACACTCACACACCAATGGTAGCAGAGCTGCATGCAAGGTGCTAGCTTGCCATCGGGGGCAACTTAGGGTTCAGTGTCTTGCCCAAGGACACTTCGGCATGGGATCACCCGGGCCGGGATTCGAACCACCAACCCTACGATTAGTGGATTAGTGGACTACCCGCTCTACCGACTGAGCCACAGCCGCCCTATAAGTGTCCTTGGGTAAGACAATGAACCCCATGTTACTCCCGATGGCAAGTTAGCACCTTGCATGGCAGCTCTGCTCCCATTGGTGTGTGTGTGAGTGTGTGAATGAGACACAGTGTAAAGCGCTTTGGAACACACCCCTCAAGTGTATTTTTTCTCTTACAAACTGTCCCATGAAAACTATTGTTGTACCATTAAGGATGCAGTAAATCCCTCTGATTCTGTCTGACAGCCGACCGGCGTTATAATCTACCCTCTGTAAGCGTTTCTCTCAAAGCAGGTCTCATGATCTTCTCCCCACTCATCGATCTTTGCGCTTGTCCAGGAAGCTTTACATGTGCACGTAGTTTCCAGTGAGGTTTAAAACATATACATTTCTTATATACATGTCGGTTTTCCATCCTGGCTGCAATGGCATTTATGAAAACATCTCCATGAAATAATCATCAGGGCCAGCGAAATTACAGAGCGCTATTTTTAAGTTGTAACGAGTTGATGAGGGAGAGCGGCGATATCTGGAAATGTCCTGTGATAGGCCCGTGATTGTCACATGATACTAACTCCCATTCATTTACATTTACATTTATTCATTTTAGCAGACGCTTTTATCCAAAGCGACTTACAAATGAGAGACACTCACACACCAATGGTAGCAGAGCTGCATGCAAGGTGCTAGCTTGCCATCGGGGGCAACTTAGGGTTCAGTGTCTTGCCCAAGGACACTTCGGCATGGGATCACCCGGGCCGGGATTTGAACCACCAACCCTACGATTAGTGGATTAGTGGACAACCCGCTCTACCCACTGAGACACAGCCATTCATTCAGAATAGAGGACAAGGAGTTTGAATATAGACAAATCCACTATTAATAGCTTTAGGTTTGGCCTTCTGAGAAAAACCAAACTGAGTAGAATCCTAAAATAGCATTTCCAAGTAGAACCTCTTTAGAAATCTAAAATTATAAACCATGAGAAAACACTTACGGATTATTATTTTTTTTGTACAATCACAAAAATACAACACAAGCACTATATATTTGTATGCAAGTCATAGTGCTTTGTATTCACTACACTCAGCAAGTGGTAGCTCATCCATAGGGACATGTTAGTCAGAGCATCGTTTATATAGTTTGTTCAACAAATATTAATCTTCATAAAGTCCGGTGTGCTAATACTTCTTCTCAGTGACCAACAATTTTTTTAAATAGATTTATTATTTGATAAATATGAGCTAATTTTCCATTGACTTGATGTTGCGCAATCATGAAGCAACAAGTTTACTGCTCCACTTAGCTTCCAGAGAGTTATTATTGCACCTAGTGGTTAAAAATGGGAACTGCAACAAGCACGAATAGAGATATACAATATATGGGGGCAGGATTTGAGCTGTACCACACTCGCTTTGCTCTCTATATTCAATAGAGGAGGAGGAGTGGAAAGGACTAATCGTGACAGGGTTGGCAGATTTGGCTAGTTTAAAAATACTTTGTGACAGCCAAGAGATGATTTATTGAAAATTGTTACATTAATGCTAATACATTTCTGCAAAATTGCACAAATGTAAGTGCTGTCAGTGTGTCTATGATGTACAGAATCATGTACAGAATCATTGGAGAGAGATAGGGGGATTATTCATTGGTTCTGCAAAGAACCTTCTTTTTGTCAAGAACCATTTTTCATTTACATTACATTTATCCAACCCTACGATTAGTGGATTAGTGGACAACCCGCTCTACTGACTGAGCCACAGCCGCCATTTTTCACTGCATATGGGTCTTGAGTTGAGCTATAGGGTTCTTTTGGGATTAAAGAAGTTCTTTTCGTTTCATTATAGGTTCTTCCGAGCAGTGTATTGGTTCTTCAAGGTATCGTCCCTTAACAGGTTAAATTGAACCCTATAAAGTGGGACTGGAAAAGGTGCTCCTGGCATCACTCTTAAGAACCTTACTTTGGTTCTTTAAAGCAATAACTAAGGGTTTTTTAGAGAAGTTATAATAACATGGTTCCTTGAGGCACTGCTGTGAAGAACCATTTTTGCAGTCTTTAACACACGAGTAAATAAATGGTTCTCTAAAAAACTTGAGAGTAAAAGGTTCTTTGTGCAATTTTAAAGAGTTCTGCTATGGCATCAGGCTGAAAAACCCTTTTTGGTTCTAACTGGAACCTTTATTTTTAAGAGTGTAGACTGTATGCTGGACGATGAGTCTTAACAGCCTGTCATGGGTCACGCTAAAAATTCACTAGAAAGTAACCTGTAAGATAATGTATTTGTTATAGCTTCTTGACGTAAATTTGTTGGAGGTTATGTTGTTATTAATGTTGGCCTTGCCCCAGCAAAATCTACTGTCATGATCCTCGGCTTTTTGCAACCAATTCCAAACCCTTGGTTGTAGAGCCATTAAGGATTTCCACAGAGAAACAAACTCAAGCATAATGTTGGGTTCTGGATGGATCTTTTATCTAAAAGTATGCTACATAAACCAACTTTTTATCCCTGCATTTATTGTCACTCAGATAAGCCATCTTTGCTGGAGCATACTAGGAGAGATGGTGGAAACATCTGGAGGGATGGTGGAAACATCTGAAGAGATGGTGGAAACATCTGGAGAGATGGTGGAAACATCTGAAGAGATGGTGGAAACAGCTGAAGAGATGGTGGAAACAGCTGGAGAGATGGTAGAAACATCTGAAGAGACGGTGGAAACATCTAGAGAGATGGTGAAAACATCTGAAGAGATGGTGGAAACATCTGGAGAGATGGTGGAAACAGCTGGAGAGATGGTGGAAACAGCTGAAGAGATGGTGGAAACATCTGGAGAGATGGTGGAAACATCTGGAGAGACGGTGGAAACATCTGAAGAGACGGTGGAAACGTCTGAAGAGATGGGGAAACATATGAAGAGATGGTGGAAACATCTGGAGAGATGGTGGAAACATCTGAAGAGATGGGGAAACGTCTGGAGAGATGGTGGAAACATCTGGAGAGATGGTGGAAACATCTGGAGAGATGGTGGAAACATCTGAAGAGCTGGGGAAATATCTGTAGAGATGGTGGAAACATCTGGAGAGATGGTGGAAACATCTGGAGAGATGGGGAAACGTCTGGAGAGATGGTGGAAACGTCTGGAGAGATGGTGGAAACGTCTGGAGAGATGGTGGAAACATCTGAAGAGATGGTGGAAACATCTGGAGAGATCGTGGAAACATCTGGAGAGATGGTGGAAACGTCTGGAGAGATGGTGGAAACGTCTGAAGAGATGGTGAAAAGATCTGAAGAGATGGGAAAAACTGGAAAGATGGCGGAAACATCTGGAGAGATGATGGATTGCAGTGGTGGCTTAACGGTTAAGGCACTGAGTTACTGATTGGAAGGTAGAAGGTTCAAGCCCCAGCACTGCCAAGCTTGTTAACCACATCCATGTTAGAGATCTTTGTTGGGCGGCTGTGGCTCAGTCGGTAGAGCGGGTTGTCCACTAATCCACTAATCGTGGGGTTGGTGGTTCGAATCCCGGCCCGGGTGATCCCATGCCGAAGTGTCCTTGGGCAAGACACTGAACCCTAAGTTGCCCCCAATGGCAAGCTAGCACCTTGCATGGCAGCTCTGCTACCATTGGTGTGTGAGTGTGTCTCATTAGTAAGTCGCTTGTAAATGTAAAAATGTAAAAAATGATATTTCTGTAAAGCTGCTTTGAGACAATGTACCATTGTAAAAAAGCGCTATACAAATTGATAAATTAAATAAAAAATTATGGAAACATCTGGAGAGATTGTGGAAACATCTGAAGAGATTGTGGAAACATCTGAAGTGATGGTGGAAACATCTGAAGTGATGGTGGAAACATCTGGCCATGCTCAATACACAAGTTTTTCTACAGTCTACCATGGATGAAAAAAGATTTTCGGTGTGTTTGGAACCATTGGTACTGAAACTGATATTAAATGTATTGTATCAATTGTATTAAATGTATTATATCAAATGGCCCTGTATTGGTGTTGACAGGTTATAAGGATGAAGCCTAAGGCTGGGGTTATACCTGACACATACAACATCGGAGCAGATATATCCCCATTTGTACGGTTTCCCTACACTTAACTCAGTGTAAAGTCTCCTTTACAATCATCTATGATTAACAATTTTTATTGATTCTCATACACTTTTCAGAGTACAACAAGATATATCAATACAGAATCAACATAGAATCAACATTTTTTTTTTTTTTACCCCGATAACAGATTACATATGATCAATTTACCTATGATTCATGTACATGTGATTTAATTACATATGATTCATTT
>JAFFST010048334.1:25373-37054 GCA_022414735.1 Noturus placidus | reverse complement strand
CTACACTAACTATTGCTGGTTGTATATTTATTATAAAACCCAACAACAGGCATAAGACACAAAGGCAATACAACCTATGATCTTTACAATCATCTATCTGCATATCGTTCAGATAAGTAAATAAAATAATAAAACCGCATTATTGACCCTCCGAGACAACTATAACTAAACTTTACCTGGAAATATAATTTTTACAAATATTTCAAAAATCAAATTATATTTGCAATAATGCATCAATAATTTCCATTCTTCATCAATTAAGGGTTATGAAAAATGTACCTGAGTCCTTATAAAATATTTGTAATATTCCACAAGTCACATGTTCAACAAGAAGTTGTGTCATCCTTGTGAAATGAAGATCACGGGAAGAAGAAATGTTCCCTCATTATCTCATTCTTTTTGTTTTTATTTTAATTAATATGTATTTAATATCTATAATTAATAATTAAGAGTTAGAATTAGCATGAATTATGATTAGAACATTTTGTGCTCTAAAAAATACAAAACCCAACGCTGTTCCTTTCAAACCTATTACTCATTTAAGAGCATAATCCAGAGAGATGGGTTTACACATATGACTGAACACATTTGTATGGTTAAGGATTTTCTAAGCTGTTGAAATGATGGAAAATGATTAAAAACATAACGTTTAAGAGTTACAAGGGCTTAATGTTGATCCAATAATGGAATCACACTACTAATCCAGAATGTTAGTATATAAAATACTGTAGGTCTTTTTGTAGGTTTATTGAATTATTATTAAACACTAGACATAAAAAAAGAAAGTGGATCGTGTTTAGAATCTACAGGGTGTCCCAAAAGTCTCCATACATAGGGCACTATGTATGGCAATACAACGTTGGATGTACCTTTGTGAGTGTATTGTCATGGACGCCCACTTCTCGGGTTGGTCCACAGCACTTCCTTACCATGTTTCTTGTTAAAGTCCATCACACCCTTACAACAGCTGCCCAATAGAGCCACGAGGTTGATTTCAATACGTTTTTCTTCTGTTAGAGGCATTCTTAAAAGCTATAATAATAATAATAATAATCCATCCATCCATCTTCTACCGCTTACTCCTTCTCAGGGTCACAGGGGAACCTGGAGCCTATCCCAGGAAGCATCGGGCACAAGGCGGGGTACACCCTGGACAGGGTGCCAGTCCATCGCAGGGCACAATCACATACACACATTCATACACTACGGACACTTTAGACATGCCAATCAGACTACCATGCATGTCTTTGGACTGGGGGAGGAAACCGTAGTACCCGGAGGAAACCCCCGACGCACGGGGAGAACATACAAACTCCGCACACACATGGCCCTGGCGGGACTCGAATCCCGGACCCTGGAGGTGTGAGGCAAACCTGCTAACCACTAAGCCACTGTGCGCCCTAATAATAATAATAATAATAATAATAATAATAATAATAATAATAATAATAATAATAATATAAACTAAACATGAACAACTTTGGAAGACATTTTCCTAAAAGTGTTAATTTCCCCTATGTATGGAGACTTTTGAGACACCCTGTAGTTTAGAACAGACTAAAATACTGCATAAGAAAGCAATTTGAGACACAGCTTTATGTTCATTTGCTCAGACATGCACTGTACCTTTGTATGTTTGAAATAGAGACAATACGGTTCTCGTGGATTTAAGAACGGATACAGTTTTGTGGATACAAATGATCTACTAGCACTAAAGTGTTCATTTTAGTTAGTTAGTTAGTTAGTTAGTTAGTTAGTTAGTTAGTTAGTTAGTTAGTTAGTTACATTTACATTTATATAGCGCTTTTATAGACACTCAAAGTGCTTTACATAGTATGGGGAGGGTCTCCTCAACCACCACTAGTATGTAGGATCCACCTGGATGATGCAACGGCAGCCATAGTCCACCAGAACACCCACCACACACCAGCTATTAGTGGAGAGTAGAGAGTGATGTAGCCAATTCAGTGATGGAGATTATTAGCGGGACGTGATAGAGAAGCACCAATAGGGGAATTTTGCCAGGACACCGGCGTTATACCCCTACTCTTTACGAGAAGTGTCCTGGGATTTTTAATGACTATAGAGAGTCAGGACCTCAGTTTAAGGTCTCATCCAATAGACAGTGCTGTTTTTACAGTATAGTGTCCCTGTCACTATACTGGGGCATTAGGTCCCACACAGACCACAAGGTGAGTGCCCCCTGCTGGTCTCACTAATACCACCTCCAGCAGCAACCTTAGTTTTCCCCAGGAGGTCTCCCATCCAGGTACTTGCTTCAGTAGGGAACCAGGCAAGAACTGCAGGGAGATATGGCTCTGGCATAACTCTGCTTGCCTAAACTCATCAGAGAGGAACTGTACATGTAGCCATGTGTCACTGACTGGATTGTGTACAGCATTTTGCAAGAACAATTATTGCTTTGTTAAAGGATGTTTAATAATTGTTTAAAAGACTTCACATAATTGATAATGTCCTTTATTATTTGTTATGCTTTGTTTTGGATATGGAGCTGCATGCTAGCTAGCAGGAAACGCTGTTATGATCTTGTACAGTAAATACATTACAAGATCATACAGGTAACACACTGCAAAAATATATTAGCATGCTAGCATCTGTGGTACATTGTTACTTTAGAAACCAAAGAGATTGATTGACTGATTCTTCATGATATAGTGCAGACCACTCATGTAGTTTCTGAAGAATAGCTAGCATTCGCAATCGTCTACCAGAACGATAATCATATTAAGTGAACTGACAACACGAATCTCATCTTCCTCGTATAAAGTGTAATACATACTTTGGTTGACATATTTTGTTGTTCATTTTGATTCATTTTTATTTGAGTTATTTTGTATTATGGATCTTTTTTTTTTTTTAATCATCTCTGGCTCAAAAAAAGTGGATTGAGTGAAAAGACTGAAGGCTTTAAGGATACATTTTTTTTTTCACATTTTCATCAGGTGATGGCAATGGGGAGGGGAAAAATGGCCAGTCTAACAAAGAGAAAGTTGAGATCTTATTTTACTTCCTCATAGGAATTACCCTAATATTTCCCATCTATAGCGTTTAACTATCAGGCTGTTTGTCTTGTTTCCTTGCAGGTACCTTGAACTGTAAATGGAAAATGGTCTGCACTTTAAACAGCGCTATTTCCCCTTAGCAGTTCTACAAAGCGCTTTTCACTGTTTCTCATTCACCATTCACATCCACTCACACACCAATGGCAGCAGAGCTAGCTGGCCATTAGGAGCAACTTTGGGTTCGGTGTCTTGCCCAAGGACACTTCGGCATGTGGAGTCATGTGAGCTGGGAATCGCACCACCAACCCTACGATTAGTGGACAACCCGCTCTACCACCTGAACAACAGCACTGATAAACTTGTGAATACCAGAGATGTCTATTAGGTCAATTGAATGACCGTTAGACCGCAGCTTAGTATCTAAATGCTATCATCAGAAACCATGAGATTCTGTTGGACACGTTTACACTTACATCTCACCTGAAATCCATCACCTGTTAAACCACTAGGCCACTTTGTAAGGAGTAAAGGTTGGCAGAAACCCAACCCTGCTCATCACCCTCAGCACATCATCCTTCAATGTAAAGGCTGGTGGTGGTAGCATTATGTCATGGTGATGCTTTTCAACAGCAGGGACTGTGAAACTGGTCAGGGTTGAGGGCAAAAAAAAAAAAATGGTGCAAAATCCAGTGAATGGTACAGTCAAAGCCCAGATCTCAAATTGTTTGAGAATTTGTGGCAATACTTGAAAATCATCTACATACAATATTTCAGAGCATAGGCAATTTTCCCAAAACGACTGGGCAAAAATATCAAGATCCATATATGCTAAGCTGATAGAGACATATCCCAGAAGACTTGCAGATGTAATTGCAGTGAAATGTGGTTCTACGCTTGTGTAATATCAGGGTGGCTGTGGCTCAGTCGGTAGAGCGGGTTGTCCACTAATACACTAACCGTGGGGTTGGTGGTTCGAATCCCGGCCCGGGTGATCCCATGCCGAAGTGTCCTTGGGCAAGACACTGAACCCTAAGTTGCCCCCGATGGCAAGCTAGCACCTTGCATGCAGCTCTGCTACCATTGGTGTGTGAGTGTGCTCGCATTTGTAAGTCGCTTTGGATAAAAGCGCCTGCTAAATGAATAAATGTCAATTAAATTGTGAAAAAAATTGTAATTAAGCCAATTCCAGGTTGTAATGAAAAAACTACTTGGAAAGATTCAAGGGGGGGAATATCTATCTAAAGCCCTGTCACTAATTGCTACTCATCTTGCTTTTTTCTTTTTATTCATTCCTTCATCCTATCTTCATTTGCACTCTCTTTAATGCACAAGCAGTCGCTGTGTCTCTTGCTGCCTGTACACTTGCTGTCTTGCATCCTCCGTCTCTCCCTTCCTTCCTCTCTTTTTTTTCTCATCCCCTCCACTCCTGTCTATTTTGGGAATGGTGGCATGCCAGCTAAGTCTGTTGCTAAGCTAAACATGGCGTTTATTATGTCCTTTCCTAGCCATTGATGTGGAACTGGCTGTGGATATAAAACACGTAGGCATGTGCGTGCGATGCTATCAACTACAGTCATCGCCTGCTGCAACCACACACACACACACACACACACACACACACACAATGTACTACCAGAGGCCTGGACTTTAAGGGAAACATCTCAATATCACATCCGACCCTAAAAATAGCAGAGTGATCTCTCACTGGTGGGTCCAGATGAGCAGATAGCAGCAAAGACTGGGACTCCAACCATGACGCCACACCCAAGATGGCTGCCCTTGGCTCCAATGCACACAATGTGCCTGCGTTTAGATCAAAAGCAGATCAGATCAGTAACTACCGAGCTCTTTCTTATGTGGCAGCAACCCCTGGAATACACACCCACACACACTGGCCCGTATCCATAGTGCTTGGTTTGTTATTCTTTCCTATTCCACTTATAGTAGCATCTACTGATTTAAAACGATACACAGATAAAGAACTCAGAGTACAGAACCAAGGCATGGATTTGCCTTTCACTCTCATTTATGTCATCCATGCGCCATGCATATGTGTTGTGGGGAAAGACAGCAGTATGCACGCACAGGAGCTAAATGAGAACATCGACACACCATGCGCCATTTGTATTAAAGTCCATATAACCACTAAGGCGCTCCATGTGTAATTACAGTCTCATTACTCAATTAAGAGAGCTAAACTGGTGTCATTAGGGCTTGGTAATTTAGCTCTTTGTACAGTGAATGGAATGGATAAAAGCAATTCTGTCTTTAATGCCATGGAGAGCATTTCCTGTGTGTTTAGGTTTGCGTGAGTTTGCGTGTATGTGCCTGCCCGTGTTTTGCTACTGCAGATGTGCTTGTGTGTGTGCGTTTCCTGTAAGCAGAAGGGTGGCATCACAGCTGTCTCAATGTTGATGTCATGTCAGGATCTCTGTGCACATGATCACGTTCACAGTTCATACTTGGCCAACTGGGGCAGGATGATCTAATCAGACCTGCATATACCTGATTTCTCTTGAGCTGTACTTACCCAGTAAAGAAGACGACGCTAAGACTTTCTCAACAGCCCATTTTTAAATAAATGACTGTATTATATTGTGCTTTGTAATTTTAGAACAGCACTCATAAAGGTCTAACACAATATTATAATTAGTACAGGTTTACAAAACAAGTGTTAGTTTATCACAATTGGCTGAGTGCTTTAATTGTAATGTTCTTCTTTTCAGAAAACGCTGCCTAGTGACAAAATTTTAAATGCACCTCCTATAACAATGCACATATTCTTCATACATCCATCCATCACTCTTCTATACTTATCCTTCCTTCAGGGTCACAGGGAAACCTGGACAGGGTGCCAATTCATCATAGGGCACAATCACATACACATTCACACACCCATTCATACACTACGGACACCGTGGACATGCCAATCAGCCTACCATGCATGTCTTTGGACTGGGGAAGGAAACCGCAGCACTTGGGAGTTGTGAGGTGAACGTGCTAACCACTAAGCCACCATGTGCCTCACTGTGCACCTTATACATCTTTTGCTATAATTAATACACTACAATTATTCTTTAATTTGCTGTGCACACTGGAAACAATAGGACATCATAGGACACCATGCATACATTCATTCCCACATAGAAGTCAATTCGAGTCACCAGTATGTTTTTGGAGGAAACCAGAGAACCTGGAACTGGAAACACATGGACACATGGAAACTCATGGATTGAAACAGGGACCCTGGAGCTGTGAGGCTGCACACATGCCACCCCACTGTGATTATGCACAGATCAATTATAATCTGGTATTTGCAATTTAATGGGCACACTCTCAACAAATTATAAGCACAGTTATAATATGTGAATAAAGGCTTCATAAAATTGCATAATTGCATCCATAAATATTTAATGAGGAAGTATTATGGCCTGTATGAATCTGAGTACCTGAGTGCCTGAGTACCTCAAGGTGTGATCTTTTTTGCACACTTGTAGCTGACTTGCTCACTAATGTGACACTTTGTAAATATGACACTTTATGCAAGCTGTAAGATGTTCATTCTTGGTTAAATAAAGGAAAAATAAAAACAAAAATTATTGTTCCGCACTAACATAGATAAGTAGATTTTTTATATTGAAAAGTACCAATGGGAAAGACAGCTAATATTGGTGAGCCAGACAGGATCTGTGAAATCCATAAATGGTGCAAATGTACAGTGGTGTGAAAAAGTGTTTCCCCCTTCCGCATTTCCTGTTCCTTTGCATGACGCTGTAAAAGCCTCATTACACATTATCGCAAACGCTTGGTTGCAGTTGTTGCTGCTAAGGGTGGCCCAACCAGTTATTAGGTTTAGGGGGGCAATCACTTTTTTACACAGGGCCATGATGGTTTGGATTTTTTTCACCTTTAATAATAAACACCTTCATTTACAAATTGCATTTTGTGTTTACTTGTGTTGTCCTTGACTATTGTTTAAATTGGTTTGATGTTCCGAAACACTTAAGTGTGACAAACATGCAAAGGAACAGGAAATGAGGAAGGGGGAAACACTTTTTCACACCACTGTACACACAGTTCATATGGCATTGTTCAGAGTAATAGAGCTTCATGCTGTGGAAATATGTTCGTTGAATAAAGAAACAACCCCAACCGGTGAGCCAGCCAGGAGGTGCAAAAGACATAACCAAGTGCTTTCAGAGATGGACATATTGAGGATTAAGAATAGGAGAGACAGAGGGATATAAAATGTATATAATCATTTTAGCATTACACACTCACAAACTCATGCAAAGTTATTATCTTAAATTTGTAAGACACCTAACCGCTGTAAGTTATAATGTTACCATAATCCTAACACTGCATGCAAGTAAAGTCTGATGTTGTTCTTTTGTTTCTTTGTTTTTTTATTTGTAGAAGTATATTTTATACAACAACCAGCTAAAATGGTGAGCCAGCCAGGAGCTGTCAAATAAGAAGAAGGTGCTAAACTATTTTTCAGTTCTGAATTAATCATTCAGAAGATCATTTATGATCTTAAGGTACATTTACATTACATTTATCAGACGCTTTTATCCAAAGCGACTTACAAGTGCACACTCATACACCAATGGTAGCAGAGCTGCATGCAAGGTGCTAGCTTGCCATCGGGGGCAACTTAGGGTTCAGTGTCTTGCCCAAGGACACTTCGGCATGGGATCACCCGGGCCGGGATTCGAACCGCCAACCCCACAATTAGCGGATTAGTGGACAACCCGCTCTACCGACTCAGCCACAGCCGCCCTAAAAGACCTTCATGCACTGGACATATTTTGTTGAATAATAGAAACAAAAACATACCATTTTTATTTTTTTATCTGTCTGTTAATTTATAACCTAATGATTGGTGAGCCAGCCAGGAGTTGTATAAAAGTGAAATCACATACTCACAAACTCATGCATAGCTACTACATTGCATTGTACCTTTGGTAAACAGCTAGCGTGAGAACAATATGCCTTTCATGTATCAATGTAACCACATTGCCAACAAATAGTGCTTAGACACTGCAGTTAGGACTTATCGCAATTTTGCATGGATGTTTGAGAGAGTCCTGAAAGAAATGAAGGAAATAAAAGAAAAAACTGATTACTCAATAGCTATGTAATATTGTGTTATAATAATGCACTAGTATTAAATGTGTTTTAATATAAATGTGATGTTTTATATTGCATTGAACTGTCATTAGGAGAGGAAAAGAGACAGGGAATTGAAGGGAAATGGGAGTGAAGAGGTGAACTGAGTTAAAAGCAGGAAGTCTGCAGTGTGTACTGTCTTAGCCTCGCTAGCTGCCAAAACTAATCCTCATCCTGTCCTACTCTATAATTACCAAACACACACTGTGCCTGCCTTTACATAAACAACTACTCTCTCTCTCTCTCTCTCTCTCTCTCTCTCTCTCTCTCTCTCTCTACTCACACACACACACACCCACTCTTGATCACTGATTATTCCCACTCGCACACCCACAAAGGTGTATTCACACGCAGTAACTGATTTGCATACTAGTAGATGCACTCGTTTGCACTTTCCCTGCACATACGCACAACACTTACACAATACGCACACTAATGCAGTGAACACACACCACCTAAAAAGATGTGTACATGTCCATTAATTGTTTATCTTGCTCCAGTGCTGTCCAGAGCTGCATTGTTATTTTCATTTCTTTTCTTTTTTATCCTTTCTTTTTCTCCTGCAGCATGTGTGAGAGCGTGCAAACTAAGAATTTCAAATTATGCGAGATCAGCAAGATGAATCTTGAATCTGAATGTATAAACCGTCTTCTTTTAATAGATTTATTATTAAAAGCACGTCATTTAAATGATCTGTGAAAGAGAAACACCGGATTACTGGAACAATGCCGAAATCATTTGGCATGCTGTAAACGTGTTCAGAGTGCATCTCTTTAGATTGTGCAACATGAACAGCTTCCGTTGACTCACTGCCAGTAGCACACAAGGTGACTCATGTAATGATGTACTGCACATGTCCCAGTTCCTACCTGCACGCTCTGTAGCCTTGCTGTGAACATCCAGCCCGGCACTGCCACATTAATGTTCCTCAGCCACACCTCACTCAGTTCATAAAGACAATTAGTGTTACATCAGGTATGTGGTTCTCAGCTGGTTGGCCGTGCCCCACTTTTGCTTCAAAATGTTCAGATATATGGGCGGCTGTGGCTCAGTCGGTAGAGCGGGTTGTCCACTAATCCACTAATCGTAGGGTTGGTGGTTTGAATCCCGGACCGGGTGATCCCATGCCGAAGTGTCCTTGGGCAAGACACTGAACCCTAAGTTGCCCCCGATGGCAAGCTAGCACCTTGCATGCAGCTCTGCTACCATTGGTGTGTGAGTGTGCACTCATTTGTAAGTCACTTTGGATAAAAGCGTCTGCTAAATGAATAAATGTAAATATATTATTGTGATTTGTAATTCAATTTTAATTCAAGCTGAAGAAACAAGTGTGCTTCTTTATATAGCTCAATATTACACACTCTGCAACAAAGCATGGACAGTTTTCCTCTTTAAAGCGGAGCAGTAAATTACTTACGCATGTGAACTGTGGAACAAATATCCTGGTGGTCTAGTATAAATAAGATGTACGGCACCTACAAGTCGCATGAGGCCATTAATGTAATTTAAAATAAATATTTTTCCTTACGTCTGTTGCTCTTATTAGACTATTTATCATTCTCAGTGAGGCATGTCTGTATATCTTTACCAAAGAAAAATTCCAAATTTAATAATTAAATACATTTTTGCTCCAGAATGGTTCCAATTAATTATTTAGCATTTATTAAACAAATTGGATTTTTTTTTCTTGGATTTCTGTCCTTTATAACAGTGTGGTATGTCAAGTATATTGTGATATTTCCTTAATCAAAAAGTCTCTTTTTTATTATTTCTGTAAATATTCATTAAATGATTTATTCATGAAAAACACATTGGATTTTTTTATGTATTTCAGGTATAATGGTTCAACCTTTTTTGCTCATGGTCTTCCTACACATAGACAATTCATTTACTTTGAAATATAAGTAATATTTAAACAAACTGACTTTTAGAAATATTTCTAAAAATACACAGGAAGTGAACAATGAACCTGGAAATGTTCGTGAATAATCTGTGCATAGAAGGGTTAAAATTGGTTACAAAGGAACAGGTGTTCAGACTTTTGAAACTTTTGTGTCCTGTAGTATAAAATGGCTGTGGTTGTATAGTGATGATCATCATTAGTGTGTAAACATGTTCTGAATGGAAATTTCATGTGGGCAGTGAGGTTGAGGGATGAGGATTCTGTGCCAAAATGTTGTGAGGTCAAAGACCCGGCCTATCAGAAAGTGGCTGCTAGACACTTGTAACCCTCGGCTTGGAATATGTTCTTCATTTCAACCTCGAAGTGCTTAACAAACAACAGTAAACCTGGGTTCCCTTCTGAGTCTGGTTCCTCTCAGGGTTTCTTCCTCTTAACATCTTAGGGAGTTTCTCCTTGCCACCGTCGCCACTCAGTGGCTTGCTCAGTTGGGATAAATTCGCACCTTTAATATCTGTATACCATATTTGAATTGATTTGAATAAAGTGTCACATGATATAAATGAAACCTGTTCCTGAAAGGCCCCAGAGTTTGTTAGAGAACACATCGAAGCAAACAGCATCATGAAGAAGAAACAGCTATCAAACCACAATAAAGTATCACTCAGAGTTTGGTTAATAAATGTACAGTATATCCCACACTTTGAGCATAACACAGAGCAACCTCAACCTCAACATCACACCTCAACCTCAACAGCAACCGCAATGGATATAATCAAGGACAAAGCAATGCTTGAAAAAAATCTGTTCTACTCTGCCAGAGACCTAAGACTGGAACAGTGGTTCATGTTCCAACAGGAAAATGACCCTAAGCATGCTGCCAAAGCTGCAATGGAGTGGCTCCAATCTAAGAACCTGAATGTCTTATAATGATCCAGTCCATGCCCAGACCTCAATCCTATTGAATCTTAATCCATAGGCTTGAAAATTGCTGTTTACTAACAGTCTCCATCTAATCTGTCATAGCTTGAGCAATTAACGCAAGATGAATGGGGTTAATATCAGGAGCCAGATGTGCAACGCTGATAGAGACATATCCAGGAACACTTCCAGCAGTGATCGCAACCAAAGGTGGTTCTACCAAGAATTGACCCAAACCTGAATACTTACGCTACCAACACATTTTAGCTTTTTTTTATTTATTTCTTTTTAAATAAACATTTGGGGCATATGATAAACCAACATGTCATACACGGCAGATATAAAACGAACAGAAAAACATTGCATTGCTGCGGAACTAAACAAAACAGCAGACTATTTTTGGCTAAACAGTGCTGCACACTGTCACGTGATTAACGTAATGGAGGTCCAGATAAGAGCTTTTAATAAAGAGAGGCAGGCAGACAAATCCAAATCATGAGACGATAGCGTGGTCGAAAATAGGCAATGGGTCAGGCGATCGCAAACAGGCGTACACGAGGCGAGGCGAGAATCGAGAACGAGAAACAAGATCAAAGAACATGGATGAAAACGAGGAACAGGGTACAAATGCTTGGTACGGTGATAACACTCAATACTTCGCAAAG
>JAFFST010048333.1:25023-50859 GCA_022414735.1 Noturus placidus | reverse complement strand
CATTAACACTAACACAACTTCCAACTTCACCATTAACAGTAACCCAACTTCACGATTAACACTACACAACTTCACCATTGAAACTAACCCAACTTCACCATTAATACTAACACAACTTCACCATTAACACTAACACAACCTCACCATTAACACTAACACATCTTCACCATTAACACTAACACAACTTCACGATTAACACCAATACAGCTTCACCATTAACACTAACACAACCTCTCCATTAACACTAACACAACTTCTCCATTAACACTAACACAACTTCCAACTTCACCATTAACAGTAACCCAACTTCACCATTAACACTAACACAACTTCACCATTTACACTAACACAACTTCACCATTAACACTAACACAACTTCACGATTAACACTAACACAACTTCACCATTAACACTAACACAACTTCACCATTAACACTGACGCAACTTCACCATTAACACCAACACAACTTCACCATTAACACTGACACAACTTCACCATTAACACTAACACAACTTCACCATTAACACCAACACAACCTCACCATTAACACTAACACAACTTCACCATTAACACTAACACAACTTCACCATTATCACCAACACAACCTCACCATTAACACTAACACAACTTCACCATTAACAGTGACCCAACTTCACCATTAACACTGACACAACTTCACCATTAACACTAACACAACTTCACCATTAATACTAACACAACTTCACCATTAACACTAACACAACTTCACCATTAACACCAACATAACCTCACCATTGACACTAACACACCTTCACCATTAACACCAACACAACTTCTCCATTAACACTAACACAACTTCCAACTTCACCATTAACACTGACACAACCTCACCATTAACACTAACACAACTTCACCATTAACACAAACACAACTTCACGATTAACACCAACACAGCTTCACCATTAATACTAACACAACTTCACCATTAACAGTAACACAACTTCACCATTAACACTAACACAACTTCACCATTAACACCAACACAACCTCACCATTAACACTAACACACCTTCATCATTAACACTAGCACAACTTCACCATTGACACTAACACAACTTCACTATTAACACTAACGCAACTTCACCATTTAACACTACCACAACCTCACCATTAACACCAACACAACTTCACCATTTAACACTAACACAACTTCACCATTTAACACTAACACAACTTCACCATTAACACTAACACAGCCTCACCATTAACACTAGCACAACTTCATTATTAACAAATACCGCAACTTCACCATTAACACTATCACAGCCTCACCATTAACACTAACACAACCTCACCATTTAACACTAACACAACTTTACCATTTAACACTAACACAACTTCACCATTAACACTAACACAGCCTCACCATTAATACTAACACAACTTCACCATTAACACCGACACAACTTCACCATTAACACTAACACAACCTCACCATTAACACTAACACAACTTCACGATTAACACCAACACAACTTCACCATTAACACTAACACAACTTCACCATTAACACTAACAAAACTTCACCTTTAATACTAACACGACTTATGTATGTGTATGTATATTTGTATGTGTGTGTATGTGTGTATGTATGCGTATGTATATTTGTATGTATGTGTATATGTGTATGTATGTGTTTGTGTGTATGTATACGTGTGTGTGTATGTGTATGTATATTTGAATGTATGTGTATGTGTGTATGTATATGTCTGTATATGTATGTGTGTATGTATATGTGTGTGTATGTATGTGTTTGTGTGTGTATGTGTGTATATGTGTGTGTATGTATATGTGTATGTATACGTGTATGTGTATGTATGTGTATATATATTTGTATGTATGTGTATATGTGTATGTATGAATTTGTGTGTGTATGTGTATGTGTGTATGTATATGTGTGTATGTATACGTGTATATGTGTGTGTATGTATACATGTGTGTATGTATACGTGTATGTGTGTGTATGTGTGTGTATGTATATGTGTGTATGTATACGTGTGTGTATGTATATGTGTGTATGTATACGTGTATATGTGTGTGTATGTGTTTGTGTGTGTATGTGTGTATGTATATGTGTGTGTATGTATATGTGTGTATGTATACGTGTGTGTGTTTCAGGTTTTTACATCTCCACGGCGTTCCAGCGTTGGTGGGGTCAGTACACCAGTTTTCCTCTTCCTGATAATCTGATGATGGTGGTTTCGGGGAACGTGCACGGTGTTGATGAGCGCGGCCGGATGATGAGGCGTACGCTCATGAGATACGCTAACCTGTCATCCGTCCTCATCCTGCGCTCCATCAGCACACGCGTACGCAAGCGCTTCCGCACACTCGAGGATATCGTGGAGGCAGGTAAAGAGACACGCCCATCTGACACAGTTCTCTGTAAATAAAAACACATTATATTACATAAAGCTGGAATGGAACAAAAAGTATAGCAAAGAACATTTTTAAGCAAGTTCAACATGATTTAAAATACAAAATGAAAATATTTTTTCAATTTTAATAAGTTTCAAAAATAAAAATTAACTTCAATTTAAGTCCACTTGATTTAAACACTGTACATTTGAATCTGAAGTCAATCTGAATATCTAAGCTAATATTGTATCGTATCGTAAGTTTTCTGAAAGTAAGGAGATGTTTATGTAACATGTAAGGAAGGAGTCTCCAGTGTAACAGTCAGAGGTCATAATGATGTTTATTAGTAAACGATAAAGGTGTTCATTGGTAGATCGTGACGGTGTCCATTAGTAGATCGTGACGGTGTTCATTAGTAGATCGTGACGGTGTCCATTAGTAGATCGTGACGGTCTTCATTGGTAGATCGTGACGGTGTCCATTAGTAGATCGTGACGGTGTTCATTGGTAGATCGTGACGGTGTTCATTAGTAGATCGTGACGGTGTTCATTAGTAGATCGTGACGGTGTTCATTAATAGATAGTGACGGTGTTCATTAGTAGATCGTGACGGTGTTCATTAATAGATCGTGACGTTGTTTAATAGTAGATCATGACGGTGTTCATTAGTAGATAATAATAGTGTTTATGATGGTTCACTGCAGGATTTATGACTGAGGAAGAGTTAAGGACTCTGAATCATCTGCACTCAGACTTTAATAAATACTGGATGCCTCTGACGTGGTTCGCTAATTTAGCATCAAGAGCAAGAGAAGAGAGACGAGTGAAAGATGACATTGCTCTCAGACTGCTGATGGACGTGAGTATGTTTATATATATACACACACACACACACACACACACACACACAAACACACACACACACACTAACTGTACTCTGTGTGTGTGTAGGAGTTGAATAATTACAGAGGGAAATGCAGCATGCTCTTCCACTATGACTGGATCAGTATTCCACTCGTCTACACTCAGGTAACGCACACACACACACACACACACACACAGACTGTTTTTTATTATTATTATTTTTTATTTTAGGCCAATCTATTTCTTGCAAATATATTAGGATTAAATCAAAACATTCATCTTTTCATCAACATTTATGAATTAAATGTATGTGTGTGTGTGTGTGTGTATTTACGTGTGTATGTGTATGTGTGTGTGTGTGTATTTATGTGTGTGTATGTATGTATGTATGTATGTGTGTGTGTGTGTGTATTTACGTGTGTATGTGTGTGTGTATTTACGTGTGTATGTGTGTGTATTTATGTGTGTGTATGTATGTGTGTGTATGTGTGTGTGTGTGTGTGTGTGTGTGTGTAGGTGGTTACGGTAGCCGTGTACTCCTTCTTTGCGTTCTGTCTGATTGGACGTCAGTTTGTGAGGCCGGAGAAAGCGGACGATCTGAAAGTCCAGGTGGATCTGTACGTTCCGATCTTCACGCTGCTCGAGTTCTTCTTCTACGCCGGCTGGCTGAAGGTGAGAGCTTACAGAAAAAAAGAATTCATTTAAACCTCATGTCAAACAGACTCCTTTAATCACTACTCAGGTCATACTGCCCTCTGTAGACACCACGGTGCATTATGGGTATTCTGTTGGCATTGCTTACGTGTGATTAGAGTCAATATTGTGTTCATTGTGTTTGTTCAGGTCGGGGAACTGATCATCAACCCGTTTGGTGAGGACGATGATGATTTTGAAACGAATCAGCTGATTGATCGAAACATTCAGGTTTATTTCACCTCACACGCAGTTACAGAACTAACAAAACAAACAGCAGGAAAAGATCATGATCTTTACACACACCATCTCATTCTTATTCCTCATATGGAACCGCACAGGAAGATATATTTCATGTATTTGAATATAGTGAGCTCATTTGCATATTAATGCTCTAATGCAGGGGTGTCCAATCTTATCCGGAAAGGGCCGGTGTGGGTGCAGGTTTTCATTCCAACCAATCAGGAGCCACACCTGAATCCACCTGTTTAATCAGTTAATCCTGGCTTTCAATAGCCTCAGGTGTGGCTTCTGCTTGGTTGGAATGAAAACCTGCACCCACACCGACCCTTTCCGGATAAGATTGAACACCCCTGCTCTAATGCACCAACCAGATTTCCGTCTGATCAGAGCCCAGTTTCACTCAGAGTGTAAAAGCATGTGATCTCATCTCATTTTTTTGTGCTTTTTTGTGGAAAACTGCTCAAGTCTTTGAAATCGCAGTGGCAGGAAACAGTTCTGCGTGCTCTTTCCTGCTGATGTTTGTTGGTAAATGAGAGTTTTCTCTGTGTGACGACACGCCTCGGCACAAATCTGAAGAAGATCTGCTGTCGTTTTGAACGCTTATAATCTCCTCCAAATATTCCTTCATTTTGCATTCATTTCTGCGAGAACATCCTGGATGCACGACGGACTGCTCGTGGATATGCAGGAGGTCTAGAATAAAATGAAGGAATCATCTCTCATGTTTCTGTCAGGTGTCGATGCTCGCTGTGGACGACATGCACCAGAACCTTCCTCCTCTTCAGAAGGACAAATACTGGATGGATAAAACTCTGAGTCGCACGTTCACTCCAGCGCGGCCCGTCTTTATGGGCTCTACATACGACATGAGGTAACTTCCTGTTTCTCACACCTGTCTAACACCACACTCCCTGCGAGGAGTTATGAAGCGTCGTTACTCGGTGCAGCATGGGCGTGTTTTATAAGCCTGACCTTCAGTTAGACTCAAACATCAGAGTCCCCATAAAACATGTCAGTAATACCATTTATACAAGAACTGATATATAACATAGTGAAATTAGTCTGAATTAAACATATAAACCCCACCTCCACATGTTAGGCCACGCCCCTACCTATGTCTGATGCTGTATATAGTTTTGCTGCAGGAGGAGTCGTGACTGATGAGTTATAATAGTTGTATGAGTGTATATTTCTCGTCTATCAGGGTGACTGACGAGGACGTGGAGGAGGTGATGTCTGATTATCGGACTCTGCCGGTCAGCGTCTGGCCGCCGGCTGCACAGAAACAGAAGAAAAGTCGCGGAGTAAAGCAACTCTGCTGCTGTAGTAAACACGCTGATGAGAACACGTGTGAAAGAGAAGCCGAGAACATAAACATGATCCCAAATAAAACCTCCACTCCAGAACAGTGTGAGGACACGACGCAGTGTGCGGTGGCTTTAGAGCAGTCTGATGAAGACCAGCACACAGTTCAGACCACTGAGAGACCTCGCTCAAACATCTGACCGGCTAGAACCCAGAAGTTCATTGAATAAACACGTTACCACTCTCACTGGTCCAGAAAACATCATTCCTTCTTTATGTCTGTACTGGAGAGATGATCTGCATATGATCTGCACACCGTCAATGTGAGATGTGATTTGTTATAAACCAGGTGTTAATCATAGACGTAGATTAGGAGGTGTTTATAATCTGGACTAAACCCACACCTGGATTTCTGTAGCTGCTGTGTTTAATGTCTATAATGACTGAATCACATATTATATGATGAGGGTTTAAAAGAAAGCAGTGAAGAATCAGCTTTAACTTCAGTTTAAAGTGGTTTCTCAGGGGATTGTTTTGATTACATCTGTGTAGAACACAGAGCTCCGTCCGGACAAATCCTCACTCAGTTCTGATGCGTTACAGAAGGTCCAGTCAGGATCGTTCGGTTTTAAAAATGCAGAAAATTAAAATCACTTCTTTTTAAACCCAAACTTTCATTTGACACAAACATCAAAACAAATAAAATGTCATCTCTGAAGTTCTGGGTTTTCCCAGCACACGGAACATCTCACTGTAACCCTGATGGTGTGTGTGTAAAGTGCATAGAATAAACGAACTGCTAATCACATCAGATTCACTGCTACTACAGGATTATCAAACCTCCCAGAACTTCCAGGCTGTAGAGATGGAGACCAGGTTCAGGACCAGCATCTGCTGGGCACCAGACCTTCATCCATATCAGCGAGTGTTTCATCTACCATCTGACCATCACTGTCTTCATCTGCCATGTTCACCTCAAGCTTCATTATTGCACTCAGGACCTCATACACCTGCTAAATGTCTTTATTTACAGGTTAGCAGTAAATTTACAGTCCAAACAGGATTGTACGAGTTTTTTGTGATTGTTGCAGACAGAAATGCCTGATTTTGCAGTTTTGTGATGGAGTTTTTGTTTCTTGCACGTGAATCAAAGGGCTTTGCTTGAGCGTGCGTTGTGATGATGTCCCATGCGCCTCTCAGCCCAAATCTACAGAAACTCTCGCAGCTCCTGCGAATGCTGCAGAGTTGTTTGATTCTGAACTAATTTCTGTAATCACAAATTCAAATTGAGAAGTTGTGAAGAGACTGAGTTCCATTTGACATTCACCAATCCAGTACATCCATAAAACAGTGACACCAGAGGATTCTTACGCTGTCCATTGGGATTAGATCCATCACACACTAACGTCCAGGATGCTGGAGCTGGTCGTTAATTAGATGAAAAGCGTTATTTCTCGTTAGCGCTAGAGGTCTCCATCTCTCCTGTTCTGTTTCTGGATCCGAGTAGCTTTACTACAGCAGTACAGGGACATTCAGCTCACATTTATAGTCTGAAATCATCTCAAATGTACAGCGCCCCCCAGCGTCAGGCAAGAAAAACCAGCCATGTGTGATCCGCGCGCGCGCACGGTGTTAAAGGGGGGTTTATAACGGACATTCGCTGTCCATTCGAGCTGCTCTCGTATTTCTCAAGAAATAAACACACCGTGCTTTAACACAGTGCGCGCGCGGTTTGTACGGATACACACGGCTGCAGTTTTACTTACCTGACACGAGGGGGCGCTGTAAACAGTAAATACAGATGTGTTTGTAGTTGAATCTGAACTCTGTCCAGCACACCACCCTGTAGTGACCGGTCTAAGACCAAAGAGTCGGGTTATTGAGAATAAAATCACTTCTAGATGTTCAAACAAGCGGTGGGGTGTTTACAGTCTGGGATTACAAGTCAGAAATAAAATTGATATAGTTATCATATGCAGAAATAAGCTGTCAAGTTATTATACACTTAAACATTACAAACGCTTAATAGACCTAATAAATAAAAGCTGTGCAGTACAGAAGATTTGCATTTATTAAGGTTTTTTTTATCACACGGTGAAGATGTGAACTAGCAGAAAATCCAAAACTAAAATAACTTCCATGCGTTGGAGGATTTCATCCATTATTTATTATTATTCTAGAGAAGAGGACCAGTCCTGTGTGAACGTGCTGAAAACAAACAAGTGTTTATGAGGATCGATCGTATCGGTCTTATTTATTAGTGACTGAAGGAACCGCGAGCGCTGTGTGGCGTCCTCGCAGAAAGAGAGAGGAGTGTGGATTATAAAAACCGCTGATTAAGACATTAGAAAGAAAAGTCAATGTTTAATAGAGTAAAAGATGATCGTGTACACGAGCACTGTAGAGGCTCACCGCAGTGAAACAGGAGCCGTACAGCACCCGAGCTCTTCACATTAATATGGGAGGCTATAACCAGTTATAGCAGCACTGCATGAAGCTGCATAACTTTCTCAAACCTCCATCCGGTCAGTCTCCTGTCCACTGTAACCAGGGGGAGGAGCCAAGCACAGGTAAAAAATCTAACTTCACAGCAATCTGACATCACCATGAGTTTTACTTAAAAACCCAAATTTAAAAACTACGTGTTGCATTTACAGGGATCAATCCGACCAATACAGAACCTTCTCACAGAGCCGTCTGTGGACTTCAAGTTCATCCACAAGTCCCCAGTCTGTAATACTTGTGTTTTGTCTAATTTCCTAAGCTTAATGAGCAACACAAAGTCCAACACATGGCAGTCAGACTTCACCATGGGGCACATTTTAAATAAAGAGGCGTAAACAGGACTGTGGGGGGTTTCCTTTTAATGGCCATCGTATCAAACAGAGCTGTACATTCATTTGCCTTTCTTGGCCTTGATCTTCCTCAGGTAGAACTCCAGTTCTTTTCCCTCCAGAACATAGCCATCAGCTCTACCACACTGTCCCGGTCTGGAAGAAATGCATGCTGGGAAAACACACAGGAGAGAGAAACCCTGTTGATCACACCGCTTCTGTACACAGCTGTATGGAGCATCATGAAGGTTTGTAGGAATCAGAACGTGGTAAGAGTTCATCACTGGTATCAGTCGCAGAACTGGATAGATCATCATGAGTTAGGTGAATTAGGTGAAATAAAGCGTGAACATGTGGGATTGACGCGAGACTCACCGAGCAGCTTGCCCTGCTGGAACTGCTCATCCAACAGAGGACTGATCTTACTGTTCTTCCTGCGCTTGTCAAACTTCTTCTGCACCTTCTTCGACCTCTTCTTGTTCAGGATGTCCTCCTCCTCAGGGGTCTGCAGGAGAATGCAGGACGTAAATGGACATGCTCATGTCGTCTATTAACACATTACCCACACTGGTGAAATCACAGTTATAAATGACTTGGTTTTACATTGAGGTTTATGCTCCTGTACATGCTGAGCTCTTCTAAAGAAGGCCCCAAGTTGAACAGAAGACATCTAGGAGACTTTCCACTGAATCCTACTCGATATCTGATATGACCGCAAGTCTTTCTCAGAGTGTTCGACTGCATCAAAGTCTCTCAGGAGCAGAACTGGACAGCAATCTCATCACAGAAAGACCATTTAACACTCCACACCAACTCAACTCTCCCTTACAACTATAATTTAAATCCAAAAACAAACATTAATACAGAAACCGTTTATTTTTGAGAACATTATTTATACACGGTGGCTATTATGTGCATGTCCACGTAAAAAAGTCAGTTTAATCCATGATTTAGCGGAATAAAGTCTTTAAACACATGCTTGATAACACTCAAGACTTAAAACAGGTTATTTAATGTGTTCTGTCACTAGGGGGCGGTATCGCTTGCAGAAATCTTGCACGACACCATTTTCCGAGTTTGACCAGTGATCACTGCACTAAAGTAATAAAAAGTCAATTCAACAATAATGGTGAACAGAACATCTGAAGGGAAACTGCTTGTTTTAGTGTTCAGGTTAATTGTACACCTAATTAATATTCAAATGAACCTGAATGCTGTGAAACACTAGAGTATTCTAATTACTCCAACACGAAGTCATACAGAATAAAAAGGTTGTGGAGGTTTTTTTTTGGTGATTGATGAAAACATACCAGTTTGGCGCCCTTCTTGCGTCCCAGAGGCAGGGCGTAGTGAGACTCGTACCACTGCCGGAAGGGGGTACTGTCCACCAGGATCACACAGTTCTTCACCAGGGTTTTGGTCCTGACCAGCTCATTATTGGAGGCATTGTAGACCACATCGATGATCCTGGTCTTACGGGTGCAGCCTGCAAGCACCAAAACACCACACACACTGTTAATTTAACCCATCTACACAACAGGCTTTACAATTAGGAAAAGCAAGTCTACTATAAAAAAATCACCATCATGATGTCTTGTTGCACTGTATTCTGCGTTAGCATCATTAAAATAATGGTACAGAGAAATTAACTGCATGCTTAGAATTGAAAGAATTTTAAACACATATCCAACAACAAATGTCTCATTCTTGTTGAACTCATTAAAATAAATAGAGAAAAAAACCCAGCTTGAAGCTTCCACAGAAATCAGGATAAATAAAGTTTAAGATTAATGAATTAACGTGAATAGTGTTATAAATTAAAATCGCCTTGTGGAACACTAGCGCTATACTCTGACTCCAATAGGGGCAGATGAGAGCAAGAAACCCAGGGGCAATGCTGTAACTGCGTCTCTGTCCAACACAACACGGGAAAGTTTTCACTGCACTCATGCAGATTTTGTTGTGTTATTGATCTATTGATTTTTTTTAACATGAAGCGAGAATGACACCCCTGAGTGAAAGTATCTGATATCTGCAGGTCTTTTTCTCAGCGTTGGAACATAAGTGTCAGTCACATGCACTCAGTAGCAGAACTGGACAAGTTTTCATCATTGAAAAGACCTGCAGGAATAATCTGAACTATTCATTTTAAACCGCTGTAAAGCATAAACACACACACACTTACACTCCGAGCCCCAGGAGAAATTTCCCACGTCAAGCCGGAGTGCACGGTATTTTTTATTCCCACCACGGACCCTCACCGTGTGGATGCGCTTTGGGCCGAGCTGAAACAAAATAAATGTTTTAAAACAAATAAATTAATAAATATCACAAACCACGATGACCTGCATCATCGTCATCATCAGCATGTCCATGTGTCAGTGTAACTATGACGAATCCTAACATTGGACAGTCCAAACGTTTTGACCAAAACGGTCAAATACAGACCGACCTAAGGACGTGTTTACATCACTCACATGGACACTGTACTGATCACCATGACGACGCACCAGACAACAATACAATAAGATAACCGTGGAAACAAAAATGCCATCTCCCATTAGAGATGACACTACGAGTCACCTGTTTACAGAGGATATCAATACCATTCTGAACATTTTTAAACTCCAGCTGAGGTTTCTACATTTTATTAAACATTTATTCATTTATATTTATTCATTTAGCAGACACTTTTATCCAAAGCGACTTACAAATGAGACACACTCACACACCAATGGTAGCAGAGCTGCATGCAAGGTGCTAGCGTGCCATCGGGGGCAACTTAGGGTTCAGTGTCTTGCCCAAGGACACTTCGGCATGGGATCACCCGGGCCGGGATTCCAACCACCAACCCTACGATTAGTGGATTAGTGGACAACCCGCTCTACCCACTGAGACTAAACATGTTCAAATTTAAATTAAACCAATAAGAGAATACTACGAGGTATACATGTTCTCTTCATTATCAAAAACACACGTTAAATTCACAGAGGAATCATTTGTAGTAATTATGTAGAAAGATTTACGTTATAAACTACAGTACAAGCGGAAGCATAGTGTTCACAAAACCAAAGTTTTTACCTCCATTCAAACTGATGTTATAAATCAGACTCTACTCAGAATTACGTTGGGAACGAGAACACGTGTGTGTGTGTGTGATGTACCTTTGTGTTTGATGGAGGCCGTCCGAGCTCATACTTCCTCTTCTTGTGGACGGGTTTGCGTTTGCCACCGGTCTTACGGCGTTTGTGCCAGTTGTCCCTTGAGATACCTTTATTTTAAAATGAGAAAGGCAGAACGGTTAGTGCTGGAATCATGGCATGGTGCAGACTTCATCTCTCACACACACACACTCGGGTGTTCAGTTCTCCAAGGTGAGTCTCAGCAGGGTTTACTCAGACTCCGCAATAAACTCATCATACACACCCGAGTGCTGTGGAGGAAGTATACTCAACATTAGAAAGAACTCTACTAAACAGTACAAAGGCATTCTGAATTAAAAACGCCTTCCTGCTCTGTAGCACACACGAACAGTGGAGATATTACAGTGAATAGAGAAGAACCCCACTGTAAGAACCCCACGCTGTAATAACCCCACGCTGGATGAGATTAGAACCCCACGCTGTAATAACCCCACGCTGTAATAACCCCACGCTGGATGAGATTAAAACCCCACGCTGTAAGAACCCCACGCTGTAAGAACCCCACGCTGTAAGAACCCCACGCTGGATGAGATTAGAACCCCACGCTGTAATAACCCCACGCTGGATGAGATTAGAACCCCACGCTGTAATAACCCCACGCTGTAATAACCCCACGCTGTAATAACCCCACGCTGTAATAACCCCACGCTGGATGAGATTAGAACCCCACGCTGTAAGAACCCCACGCTGTAATAACCCCACGCTGGATGAGATTAGAACCCCACGCTGTAATAACCCCACGCTGTAAGAACCCCACGCTGTAAGAACCCCACGCTGGATGAGATTAGAACCCCACGCTGGATGAGATTAGCTCGCTAGCATGCTGAAGCTTTTACAAACTCAGTACTTTAGAATACAGGATTACAGAACGCGACCCAAAACATCCCTGAAGTGATGTACAAGTTAAAGAGCTGAAGGAAAGAGAAGTATAAAGTTCTGGAACGCAGGGCAGCGTGCTCCAGTCTCTTCAGCGCCTCGCCAAGCTAATCGGCTAATTAGCACCAGGCCTTTATTTAGCTACATGCTCCCTCATAAAAGTTTTAACCTCACAAACACACATACTTTTACAATGAATGCACTCCCGCTAAAAAGCAGACATAAAACCCCGAATAAACAGTCTAGTCAGTAATGTTATTAGTAATGTTAATATTATTATTAATGTTCACAGCAGTGTGTACCCAAAGAGCGCCGCCATCTTGAGACATGTCACCATTCGGCTCTCCAAACTCATCTCATTAAAAAATAACTACATAACCAGACGCAAACACGCAATGCGGCCTCGGAACCGTCGCGGGGTGTCTACTAAATCATCTAAATATCATATTAAAATAAAACAAAGTTTAATCAGGCAGATGAGCTCGGATTCCTCTGAGCAGGACATGATAAAAACACATACCCATTCTCAGGCGCCGGCTAGAAAGAGGAACCGCAAAGGATCATGGGTATGTTTCAAGCACCCACTTATCGCGAGATTCTGCGAGAAGAGAACAGGACTCGTTCTGAACTGCGGGACTGTGTGTTATGACCAAATAAAAAGGATGGAGAACAATGATACATGTTTATGGCACCTATTTACAATAAACATTAGTAAAAGCTTTTAATTTTACCCGTCATATTATATTATATTACATTACATTATATTACATTACATTATATTACATTACATTATATTACATTATATTATATTATATTATATTACATTATATTATATTACATTATATTACATTACATTATATTACATTATATTATATTATATTATATTACATTATATTATATTACATTATATTACATTACATTATATTACATTATATTATATTATATTATATTACATTATATTATATTACATTATATTACATTACATTATATTACATTATATTATATTATATTATATTACATTATATTATATTACATTATATTACATTATATTACATTACATTATATTATATTATATTATATTACATTATATTGTATTATATTATAATACATTATATTACATTATATTACATTACATTATAATACATTATATTACATTATATTACATTACATTATATTATATTACATTACATTATATTATATTACATATATTACATTACATTATATTATATTATATTAATTATATTATATTATTTATCCATCCATCTTCAACCGCTTACTCCTTTTCAGGGTCACGGGGAACCAGTCCATCGCAGGGCACAATCACATACACACTCACATTCATTCACTACGGACACTTTAGCCACGCCAATCAACCTACCATGCATGTCTTTGGACTGGGGGAGGAAACCGGAGTACCCGGAGGAAACCCCCGACGGACGGGGAGAACATGCAAACTCCGCACACACATGTCGGGACGGGACTCAAACCCCAGACCCTGGAGGTGTGAGGCGAACATGCTAACCACTAAGCCACCGTGCGCCCCATTATATTACATTATATTACATTACATTATATTATATTATATTATATTATATTATGTTAATTTGTATTATATTAATTTATATTACATTACATTACATTATATTATATTAATTTATATTACATTACATTATATTATATTATATTAATTTATATTACATTACATTACATTATATTATATTATATTATATTATATTATATTATATTATATTATATTTCATTACATTACATTATATTATATTATATTAATTTGTATTATATTATATTATATTATATTATATTATATTATATTATATTATATTATATTATATTATATTATATTACATTGCAATATATTTCCCAAGAGAACCCATGTCACGCCCCTCTTCATCTCCCTCCACTGACTTCCTGTAGCCAAGTTTAGTAGCTCCTACTCAGCGTGGCACAAGGTCCCTTTCCAGAACCTTCACACTAACTGTTCCTCAGTGGTGGAATGAACTTCCAACCTCAATCAGGACTTCAGATTCACTCACCATCTTCAAAACACAGCTAAAGACCCACCTCTTCCGTCAACACCTAACCAACTCATGAAATGCCAACCCCACAAGATCTTTAAAAAAAAAATAATTAAAAAAAACCACCTCTGGCACTTACACCTCGACTCTGTGCACTTTACTTCTCTGGAACTCAATGAATAGATCTTGTATAGTAGCACTACTTGTATTGTTCTCCGCTTGATATCACTTTGCTTGTGTATCTCATGTGTAAATCACTTTAGATAAAAGCGTCCACTAAATGAATAAATGTATAAATGTAAATGTAGTTTAGTAGTCAAGTTATTTATTTTACAGTCTGCTGAGTCAGTGTCCTGAGTGGCGTCATACCCTGTGTGTTCATGTGGTATTTGTGTGTTTTATTAATAAGGTCTTGGACGTGAATCTGTGGATTTTCTGTTCTTCAGTCCACAGGGCAGACGTTAAAGAGCAAAGAATTTGTGTGGAATTGAGTTTTCTCTTAATAAAACTGCTGCAGAAGAATGATTATTGCTTGAGCAAGGTGTTCAACAGCACCGCATCCTGCCACATCTCCAAAACTACAATAAAAACACATCCGGTCAAATCGCACATCAACACAGCGCTGATCAGGATTTTAACCACAGCATTGAATCGTGCTTCTCTCTCTCTCATCTGTTCAGGTTGTGAATGAGAAGCGCTTCACCCAACATGTCTAAAACAGATCAGACATTCAGACTGAAGTTTAGTTTCGAGAGTTTTCATCCTCTCTTTCTCAACAGTCAGAAAAGTTTAGTTTTTTGCTTCTTTCATCAATTTTACCCAACAGAAAAACTAGGAACTTACAATAAACAAACAAATACATTTAGTTTGAATTCTGTTGGACGCATTAGCGCAGGGGTATCTAAGACAGTCACACAAACCTAGTCTTATATTTAATTTTTTGGAAGTTCTTTATACCAGTATAACTTGTGTAGCCACAAAAAATAAGTCAATTCCTCTAATTATTATCTACAGACCCCCAGGGCCATACACTGAATTCCTTAGTGAATTTGCAGACTTTATCTTGAACCTGGTTGTTTCTGTAGATAAGGCATTGATCATCTGTGATTTTAATGTTCATTTTGATGACCCAGAAGACCCTCTGAGAACCGCGGTTGTGTCTATCTTAGATTCAGTAGGGGTTAAGCAGAACGTAATCGGACCGACTCATAATGGTGGTCACACTCTTGACCTCATACTAACATACGGATTAAATATAGAATATATTGTCTTTTTCCGCAGTCTGAAGTTGTCTCAGATCATTATCTTATCTCATCTATAAAAACGTGTTGATCATTATATTTCCACCTCACCTCGCTACCGTGTAAAACGTACCTTCACACCAGCTACTGCAACTAGCTTCAGAAATAACCTCCCAGAGACATCAATTAAATTTGAATCACCATCTGATATGATAGACCTTGATCAGGTGACTAAAAGCTTAGAGTCAACTCTCCGCTACACATTAGATAGAGTAGCTCCACTCAAACGAAAATGAATTAGAGAGAAAAAACTAACGCCATGGTTTAATGATCAAACGCGTACCTTAAAACAAACCACTCGACAATTAGAATGTAAACAGCGTCAAACCAAACTGGAAACATTCCAAACCGCATGGAAGGAGAGTTTACTGAAGTATAGACAATCTCTTAGTGACGCTACAAAAGTCTCTCTTTCCACCTTAATAGCAGATAACAAAAACTATTCCAGATTTCTGTTCAACACAGTAGCAAAATTAACTAGGAATAAAACCACTACAGAGAGAAACACTCAATCATTACATAGTAGTGAAGATTTCATTAATATTTTTATTGGTACGGTTGATAATATTAGATGTGAAATTCAGGCTAATAAATTAAAACCAGACAGTATTATAACTAGCCCTATAGATAATAATATAGCAATATCACATCAATCTTTAGAATATTTTACTCCCCTTTTGTTTTATGGAGACTTTGGGTGTGTGTGTGTGTGTGTGTGTGTGTGTGTTTGGGGGACTGTTGGGGGGAGGGGGTCCCACTTCGGCTCTAATTGGCTATTTGTATCCCTAATGTAATATGGATCCCAGCATGGCGAGGACAGGCACGTCTTTAAGATTGATTAGTTGGAATCAGTGGTTTGGGTAATCCTGTTAACAGATCTAGGGTTTTTGCACATGTGAAACGTTTAAACTCTACAGGAGACTCTCCTGCGTATTAAAAATCATCGTAGGTTACACTGCCCTTGGGTGACTCAAGTCTTCCACTCGAACTTTAATTCGAAGGTAAGAGGGGTCACTACTGCTGATGTGAACGGTATATATTATAGTTGCTGGTACTCTACAGCACTAAATGGACTCGTGTCACAGTATCTAAGTAAACTTTTAGTCGTCTATGATCCACCACGCCGACTTAGATCAAAAGATGCAGGTTATTTGACTGTACCGTGAATAGTGAAGACTACAGCAGGGGGAGGAGCTTTCACTCATAGAGCTCCACAGTTATGGAACAGTCTTCCATTTAGTGTTCGGGACTCAGACACAGTCTCAGTGTTTAAGTCTAGGATTAAAACGTATTTGTTTACTCAAGCCTACCCTGACTAGACTTTCTATTATGCTAATTCCCAGTCCTAATAATCTTTTCTCTCCCTCTCTCCTTCTGCAGAGCTACACATGATCTTATGGAGATACTAGAGATCCTGATCCTCTCTGCTCTCCGGACCTGCCTGATCTGTCTCGAGTGTCCTGCCTCTGGATGGAGCTCTCATCTACTCCAAATCCAGACTGCTGGGATTACGGCTGCTTCTAAGACCAAACAGACTTCATATAAATCAATAATGAACTTTTTTAGAATATCTGTTGTTACCCAGATGAGGATGGGTTCCCTTCTGAGTCTGGTTCCTCTCAAGGTTTCTTCCTCTTTAACATCTTAGGGAGTTTTTCCTTGCCACCGTCAATACTCAGTGTCTCGCTCAGTTGGGATAAATTCACACCTTTAATATCTGTACACGTGTTTATATTTCTGTAAAGCTGATTTGAGACAATGTCTACTGTAAAAAGCGCTGTACAAATAAAATTTAATTGAATTGTCATTGTGCTGAATTCCCACTTATCTCAAAGAATCAACTCATAGATTGATTCCGTGTGAAACTCAGATAATTAGCCAGGCACTGATATGTGTTACATATCTGCAGATAAGATGTTTTATAAACAGATAAGGAGAAGCACAAGGTCTCTAACATCCACCAGCTTCGTGATGTCATCATGGAGGAGTGGAAGAGGACTCCAGTGGAACCTGTGAAGCTCTGGTGAACTCCATGCCCAAGAGGGTTAAGGGTTGAGGGCAGTGTTGGAAAATAATGGTACCCACACAAAATATTGACACTTTGGGGCCCAATTTGGACATTTTCACTTAGGGGTGTACTCACTTTAGTTGCCAGTGGTTTAGACATTAATGTGTGTGTGTGGAGTTATTTTGAGGGGACAGTAAATTGACACTGTTACACAAGCTGTACACTCACTACTTTACATTGTAGCACAGTGTCATTTCTTCAGTGTTGTACATGACAACATATCATCACATATTTACACATGTGAGGGGTGTACTTACTTCTGAGAGATACTGTATCTTCAGAAATAGATAAATCTCAGTAGTCATAAACTTATTTTCAGCACTGCAAGGAGTAAGGCAATGCACTCAATGAGTATTTACAGGGATAGGAATAAGACAATAAAGATTTATGGCCAAAAAATGCATAAAAATAATAATGAGTTTAAAAATAATTAGTATTAATGTATCTCTTAACATCAATTATCTCTTTAAAAGAAAGTAATCATTTGAAATATGTTCTGGTGACAGGTGATGATCTCTATATTATGTAAGGCACTGTATGTTTAAACTGACATGGACTCCACTGGAAGCCAAACGCCCAAGAAGAAGACCTAAGGCCAGGTGGGCTGATGTAATCAGAAAGTTCGCTGGAATCAATTGGCAACAAAGGGCACGAGATCGTAGTTGGTGGCGGCATTCAACAGAGGCCTATGCCCTGCAGTGGGTCGAGAATGGCTGAAGAAGAAGAAGAAGAAGAAGATATATATATATATATATATATATATATATATAATTGTAATGTGTTGTTCCCTCTTTCTCAGATGAGGACTGAATCATTGGTTCCACAGAGAAAGAACTAAAGAAACAACGATGGAAATTTAAAGAATATTTTTCACCTAATTTCTTCAAAGCTTTTGTTCTTTCCTCTATTAATATATCCAGTTTGCTGTCAAATTAAACTGTTAATGAAGACGGTTAGATTGTATTGTTTTTCCGCTGAAGATGAGATCTTCAGAAAAGAGCTGCAGGTAAAGAGACACAAAGCTTGGAGTACTGTACATACAGTAGCTTATATGAGTTTACTGAAGCTTCATGCACACAGACAAGATAATCCCACTTCAGTTCAAACTTCTCCACACATGTAAACCCTCCTTCAGAAACCTGCTGTTACGCTCCCGCCGGCAGAGGGCGCTGCGGTGTCGAAGCGCAGAGACTGCTGCAGAGAGCGCGCGTGCATCAGACTCTCAGATATGGACACACACCTCTTGTTTGTTTTGAGTAACCCGCTGTTTAAGTGTTGATTGAGTTAATCCAGGTGTCTGTGTTGTGGTTTAATCATGATGGTTATTTAAACTTCTTGGGTTGCACTGCATTTCGCGCAGTATTTACGTTTGTTACGTGACGTTGTCGAAGAATATTAGTATATGTGTGACTGTTATCGCGTTTAGCATGCGAGAGGTCACATGTTCTGTTCTGAGCAATGTCTAGACCAGGGGTTCCCAAACTTTTCCAGTGCAAGGCCCCCAAATGGCATTAACATTTGACCGAGGCCCCCTTTTACAAGATATCCCTCTTTTTTAAAGTAATAATTACCTCTTCCATCTTTACATTACATTACATTAGGAATTGAGTGTGTATGCGTGTGAGTGTGTGTGTGTGAGTGTGTGTGTGTGGTTGTCTTAGAGTGAGAATCATGTATTTATTTATTTTTCACACCAAATTGTTGAGGCCCCCCAGGCACCCCCTGGTGGCACGCAAGGGGAACGCAGCCCCCACTTTGAAAACCACTGGTCTAGACTATAGTCCCATGTTTAATCCAATAATAATAAGTCTTTATTTTATAAAGCGCCTTTAAAAGTAGCTTCTCAAAGCGCTGTACATGAATGAACAATAAACAGAATACAATACAAACAATAGAAGTGAAAAAGAAGTAAAACAACACAATTGATAGAAAAAGTGATGGAACAATAATAAAGAGACACTAGCAGTCAAACGCAAGTTTGAAATAGTATGTTTTCAGTTGAGTTTTAAAAGCGCCAAGAGTCTGGGCTTCCCTGAGTTCAGGAGGAAGAGAGTTCCAAACTGAAGGAGCATAGACAGAGAAAGCCCGGTCACCCATAGAATTCAAGTGTGTTAGTGGAACGGTTAACAGATTACGCTGTGAGGAGCGAAGTCTGCGATTTGGGATGTACGGGATTAATAAACTGGATAAATATTTTGGAGCCAAGCCATGTAAAATCTTGTATGCCAACAACATGATATTGAAATCAACACGGAACCTGACTGGGAGCCAGTGTAGTGACTTCAAAACAGGAGTGATATGGTCACGTTTCCTGGTTATTATTATTATTATGTTACATGAACATCTAAACATGAACGTCTAACTGAACGTTTCTTCGTAATTAGAGCTAGATCTATTGTTGTTAACCCTGACGTTTCAGAACTTTATATCAGTACAAAGAAAGTGGAACCAGGACTAGAAGTTTATGATAATTATCAATAAAATTCTTACATTTGTAATTCATTGTAAATATTTCATTAGATTAACAATATAGATTTATTTACTGCTAAAAATCCACAATGTTCCCAAATATTCCCAAACAGTATACAACAATAGTGATGCTTTAGTACATTTAGATACTCTGATCATAAAAATTCTATTCTGTATAATTCTGTTGAAATCATCCACAAAATGAACAGAAATAGAATTCCCATTTCAGAGTGTGGGAAGGTTTCCGTTAATCTTCTAGTTCCTGCATTAAATAAGGTTCTTTCTCCATCAGGATTTGATCAACTTCTTCTTTCACAGCTCCAACTTTGATAGCTATGAACAAGGCTCTCATTTTTTTGGATGCTGTAGCTGCTGCACTGACTTTACTGTACATTTCTTCACTAATCATTCTCTTGTCTAGGAGATCATCTGCTATCGGCATTACTGAAAAAACTCTCCGTATGAGCGTTGCTCTGTGTCTATCCACAAACTCAGCACCTGAAATGGAGAAAATAACACGTTCAGCCATTTCAGATTCCTGCCACTTTACAAATGTGTTAATGATCAGACACAATGTTTATCCTACTGCAGTGCTCTGAAAAAGTATTCTGATTTATTACTGATGTATACGGTTTTATTCTGTTTTTGTGTAGATCTCATACTAAATAGTTTTACATCTTCAAATGAAATACAAGATAAAGCAAAGGCCACCGGAGTGAACACACCATACAATTTATTTATTTATTTTACTGACGAAAAAAAAAGTTATCCAACACCTATCACCCATGTGAAAAACTAATTGCCCCCAGCAATAACGGCAACCAAACACTTCTGATACCTGGAGATCAGACTTTCACGTTCTTTTAGGACTAGGATTTACTCCTGTGCTTTGGATCGTTGTTTTGCTGCAGAATCGAGTTGTGCATGAGTTTCAACTTACAGACTTTTTTTTTTATCTGAAGCGATTTACATCGATTTTCTGCTAGAGAGCAGAACTCATGTTTCCCTCAATTACTGCACGTTGCCCAGGTCCTGCAGCAGAAGAGCGTCCCCACACCATCACACTGTCTCCACCATGCCGGACCGTAGGTACGATGATGTTTTGTGGAATTCTGTGTTTGGTTTACACCAGATGTAACGGGACCCCTGTCTTCCAAACAGTTCCACTTTCACCTCATCAGTACACAGAACATTCTCCCAAAAGGTCTGAGGATCATCAAGGTGTGTTTTGGTGAAATTCAGACGAATCTTAATGTTCTTCTGGGTTAGCGGTGGTTTTCACCTCACCACTCTTCCATGGAGCCATTTTCCCCCATTGTCTCTCTGATAGTGGAGTCATGAACAGTGACCTTTATTGATGTAAGAGAGTGCTATAGGTCCTTTGATGTTGTCCTTGGCTCTTGTGGGTCTTCCAGGATGAGTTGTTGCTCTGCTCTTGGAGGAATTTTGGAAGGTCGGACACTTCTGAGAAGTTTCACTACTGTGCCAGGTTTCCATTTAGAGATAACGGCTCTCACTGTGGTTCTTTGTAGTCCCGGAGCCTTTGAAATAGCTTTGTAACCCTTCCCAGACTGATGTATTTCAGTCACCTTCTTCCTCATCAATCTGGAATTTCATTCAGTTTTGCCATAGGGTGAGACTTTTAACCAACGTCCTGCTGATAAAAAAAGCTCTATTTAAGTGTAGATGTGATTGAACAGGGTTTGCAGTAATCAGGTCTGGTTGTGTCTCGTCCAGCTCAACCCCATTATCAATACAGTTTCATAGATTTGAAGAATTAGTAAGTACAGGAGCAAATACATTTTCATCATCATTTAAAAACTGTATTTTGTGTTTACTCAGGTTGCCTTTGTTTTATCTTTGATTTGTTTTAATTTCTGAAATAGTTTAGTATTGTTACACCTCGCCAGCAGATGGCACTGCGGTGCGGCTTCTAAGTGGACACATGACTTATGTTTTGATTTTCCCTCTGGTTAAGCAGTGGCTGATTTAATCCAGGTGTCTGTGTTTCAGTTATGTTCGGTATATAATCCGCTCGGTTACTGAGCACCTCACTCAGTATTATAGTTAGTATAGGTTGTAGAGTTGGGGTCACGTGTTTTTGTTTATGTATTGCGTGCATGTAGCAGGCTAAGCGGTCTTCGGTGTTCATGTTCTGATTCATGCTCTGTGTTCATGCCACGATTCCCGTTGTCGTGTGAAGACCGCATTACCTGCACACTGTTTGCTTTTGAGTTGTTTAATAAAGACTTTGACCTGCACCTGCATCCGCCCCGTCTCCCGATACGTGACAGGATGAGATATACACAAAAACAGAAGAAATCAGGGTGGGGGCAAATACTTTACCACACCACTGTATTTTGTACTCACTGACACTACCTTTATCATTAATAGATTTTAATATGTGCTTTTCATCAGTATTATGAAAGTTCACATTTCTGTTAACATCCTCAGTCGAACAGTGGTTCTGGAGACCCAATAGTGTGGAGAATGTCCTGCACATACACCTTCTCAACCTGATCATTATTCAGGTGTTTAATCAGGAGTTTTAGAGGGAATACAGTAACCTGGACACTGACCAGACAGGACCTTTGCTCTGTTTTTTCCCCTTTCCACGTGGCATGGCTGGACCTCCTGAAAATGAAAAAAAGAAAAGAAAATACTTACACAAATACAGTCACAAACTGTTGCAACAACTTGAATATTAAAAAAGACGGTCTAATTTCTAGAGTAGATCTTCAGGTTGAAGACGATTGTCTGTGCCCTCTAGGTAGAAGGGTCATACTCTCGCTCTCTGCTGATGTTTGACCAGGTGTGACGAGATTCTTCAGCTGAGGGAAATTCTCCTGAACATCTTCTTTCTCCAACAGCTTCAGAAATTTCTGACAGGTCATCACCCCTGTACATCAGAGTATCCAGAAGTTCAATGATAATCTCCTGCTGTGTGTGATTGCGTTGGTTAAGTTTTTTGTAGTCGCCCATGATGATGATGCTCTCACTCTGGACGTGTTGTAAAACCAATCTGGCATTGGCGGACAGAGTGTCGATGAGAAAGACCTTGTTCTTACGCACAGTCTCCATGACTATAAGACAAAATAAGAACATTTGAACATTGTAAAGGTGTCTATCTAGTCTGAAAGGTATAGCAGTGTCCTTAAGGTCCAATAATGTAATACTAATGCCTTAATGTGCTAGTTTATGTCATATTTATACCATAAAGCATATTATTTGGTGGCTGCTATAAATGATAAATAACAGGAAAGGTGGTTATGAGAGCAAGGACTATGAGATTCAACTTACCAGGTGAAATCAAATCTGATGTTTAAGAGCTTCTTGTTCCTGTCCCTTGTTATGGACAACAATATGACAGTATATCTAGAAAAACACACAAAAAAAATAGTTTTGGACTTTATTCACGAACATTTGTGTGTGTTGAGTTGGGTGGGGTTTAGCGCTCTGAATATGTTCAGGTTTTCTAGTACAGGTATGTTTTTATGCTCTCACAGCTGGATTCTGTACAAACATCCAAACCATCGAACAGCTGGGCGTTATTCTTTGGCCGGTTCAACTTCACCATCATGTACTGCCCCCGCTCTTAGAATGTCAAGCCCAATACCCTCACCCGTTAATTTGCCCTCTCGAACCCTGATACTATTTTCGCTCCTTCCTGCATGGTGAGGTGTGTGCCTGTTGCAAAGCCTCTCACTGCCCACCTGCGGGCCTGTTTTGTCTTCTCCTGCTTCCAGTCACCCTCTGGTCACACATCACACTTAACTTCGTTACTGGACTGAATCCTTCTCAAGGTAACACCACCATCCTCACTATCGTGGACCGGTTCTCCAAAGCACTGCAGTTTGTGGCTCTCCCCAAACTTCCCACAGCACATGAGACTGCTGAACCATCTGCTGTCAATCATGTTTTCCGCCTGCATGGAATTCCACTGGACATCCACTGTTATCTGCTCCCCTGTTTCCCGTCCAGGAGAATGACATTGTTGTTTCCACAAGATTTGGAGGGATGTCCACTCCACCCTGTTTCGCTCAGATGAATACAACCACCATCTTGCTGAATGCCATCAAACTCCTGCACCCAATTGCCAACCGAGTCAGAAGGTTTGACTATCTTCCAAGATCATCCCATTAAAGACTAATAAAAAAAACTTCTCTCGTTGCTACATGGGCCTTTCATATCCAAGAGCATCATCAACCCCTCCGTCATCAAATTCAAACTGCCTGGATCCATGCAGTTCTACCCTTCCTTCCATGTCTCTTAACTGAAACTGCTCCACGGCAGCTCACTGTGCCCTCCAGCCATCCCACTCCACTTGACTGGGTTATGGATGATTACTTTTCCTTTACTGCCAGCGAACCTGGGTGCCTCGTCCTTTCATCCCAGACCCCTCTTTCCTCAAGAACTTCCATCAGGCCCCCACTGACAGGCGTGGCAGGTTGCCTGGAGGCTCCTATTGAGAGGAGGGTACAGTCATGGTCTTGGCCTAGGCTCCTGTTTTTCCCCTCTCCCTTGTGTTTCCTGGGTCTGTCTCTCCCTCTCTTCCTATGTGTTCATGTGCATCTCTGGGCGTGGCAGTCCAATCTTCCTGACTGAATCAGTGATTACACCTGCTCTTCATCATCTCATCAGCCTGCAGCACAGCCTGCATGCCCCAGTTCTGCAGTCACTCGTTGCCAAATCATTCCATCTACCGGTGTGGTACCGATGCTAAGGCCTCCTCATGGTTTTTGGCTCTGCCTTTTATTTCCTCGTGCTTTGTTACCATGTAATCCTGTTGTTCTTGTCCTTCAGGTCCACATCTCATCCTGCCTGTCTACCTGCGTGCTGCTAGGTACAGCGATGCTTCATCTCCCCTGTGGTTCACGGACAGAACACCTAACTGTCCCACCACTGACCTGAGTTCAAGTCCTGACCTCAACAGAAACACAAAGCCACACTTCCTCCACCATCTCTACATTCATTTCTTCCTCAATAAAACCTGTTTAACTTTCTGTCCCAGTCTGGATTCTGCTTTTGGGTCCTAAAGAGTCATCGGTCATCGGTCAAGTTCTTATAATAATAATAATAATAATAATAATAATAATAATAATAATCATTATATTATTATTATTATTATTATTATTACTCATTTTTACATTACTGCCCTTATTACAATTAAATCACTTCTAAACTCTATCACTTTTACTCTGAGGTTCTTCGTGAGTGAAAATATTGCCACTGAAATAAAAAAATACATTTTTGACTGCATTACTGCTTAGGTTAACTAATTAGATAATATATTAACTGCTTAATTAATTATGGCATTGCCATGGTGAAATGAGGTGTTCTCTGTAAAAATGGTAAATAGCGCACTTCTATAGCGCTTTTTTTTCACATAACAATTTTTATTGATTCTCAGACATTTTTCAGAGTACAACAAAGCTATATCAATACAGAATCAACGTTTTTTACCCCGATAACAGCCCCTCCCACCCAGGAATGTTTACATTTGATTAATTTACTTATGATTCATGTACATGTGATTTAATTACATATGA
>JAFFST010048332.1:301768-312663 GCA_022414735.1 Noturus placidus | reverse complement strand
CAAACCAATTTTGAGTTCTAATCGTTGGTTCTAAAGATTTTGAAATCAGTAAAATGACAACAGTGCCCAAATTTATGCACATGCCTAATTTTGTTCAAACAATTATTGCACACTTCCTGTAAATGGTATAAAGTTCGTTTCACTTCTCAAATATCACTATGTTTGTCTCCTATATGATATATTTAACTGATTTTTTTAAATCCTAAGAAACAACGATTTATGAAGGAAAATCATTGAAAAAAACAAGGTTGCCCAAACTTTTGCAGACCTATATATATATATATATATATATATATATATACACACATACATACACACACACACACACACACACATATATACATACAAATAAGTACAGTCGCACATTGAAAATAAGAGAAATGTGACCTTTAATTGATGTACATAATTTTTTTAAACAAAACCACAATTTTTGCCACCCTTGCATGTTGTGCCTCCCTTTGCCAACATTACAGTATGCCTATGAGTGTACTCCTATATTGCTTAAAGAAAGCAAGCGGACTCCTCAACAGAGAATCTCTCCAGATCATCCAGAGTCCAATGTCCTCTCTTGTGGATGGTCATCTTTAGCTCACCCTACAGGCATCCAATGGCGTTTAGGTCAGGGAACTAGGCTGGCCATGTCAAAAGCTTGAATCTGTGGTCACTAATCCATTTTTGTATGGACTTGGATGCTGGTTTTGGATCGTTGTCCTGCTGGAAGACTCAACTACGGCTTAGTTGTATCTTCTTGGCAAAGGTTTACATTTAAAATCTCCTGGTACTTCCCAGAGCCCATGATGACAAGTATCCGACAGAGGTACCAAAGGCCTTGAGGAAAAACACCATATTTAACAGTCGGTATTAAGCTCTCTTCCGTATAAGCATCAATCTTTTTACACCAAACCCACACTTTTCGTAACTATGTGTTGCCAAAAAAGTCTATTTTTGTCACATCTAACGAAAGAGCTTGGATCCAGTCACAGCTATAGTGGTGTCTAGTAAACTCCAGATGCTTATGTTTGTAGTTAAATGAAAGAAAAAGCTCTCTTCTCTCTTCAAATAGTTTTTTGGCATGAAGGTGATGTCTAATTGTAGACTTGTTCATGCCAAAATGCTATCTTCAACCATGATCTCTAACCATCCTTCCCTCTGTGTGTGGGAGAAAAATACATTTGCATCCTCTTCCAGAAAAGTTCATTACAGCTCTGGGTGTTTTAAACATCTTAATTATTGTCCAAAACAGTGTATATAAGCATCCTCATTATACGTAGCTATTTTTGTAGTCATTTCCTGACTACATGTATTATATGATGGTCAGCATGCAGTCGTATTTCCTTTGTGAATTCTTTAATCTTCCTCATGTTGACGAATGGTTGATTAATTTAGACGGACTAAATTAATTTCTCCTGTACGTCAACTCATATTTATACCCCAGTGAAACAGGAAGTCATTGATGAGTTCTTATATGTGCAGGTGAACTTAAAACAAGTACAATATAAATCAGTGTTTTACTTTTATTTTGTTCATAAGAATTTCTAGATATTATCTGTCCATAATTGTGGCAATTTGTGCTTTTGTTAAAAATATATCTTTATAAGGGATTTAATTTTCTTAAGCTCAATCTTAGACTGTCAAATTGTGAAATTAAACGAATTAATCAAACACGTTTTTTTTCCATAACATGCCCATCTTTACCAATGTTGACAATGATTCTCAGTGATTATGTAAAAAAAAGCAGACAGTTCATAACTATTCTTCACTGTTATTATTAATGAGTCATGTAGCTCTTGAGATCATCTTTGTAGATCATCTCCATGCTTCCTCTTCACCAAGCATGCAAAAACAGAGGGAAGAAAAGCTGAAAAAACGAAAAGGAAAAGAAGACAAATGAGAAGGTTTATAGGGGGGTAAAGGAGAAGGCAAATGTGCCGCAATGAGAGAAAAGAATGAATATGGAAAAAAAGACAGCGTGAGAGAGAAATAATGAAGCAGAAACAGTTGAAAGCGGAAATAAAATGTTTATAGAAGGCATGAGTTTTACTGGATCACTCTGAGGTAACAATTGGAAAAATTTTAGAAACATTATTGAAATAAGGGATGAAGCAGATTTTAAAATACTTTATTAATTACACTGACTTTATTGTAATGGCAATTACTACAATTGTATTGCTAAAGCCTGGGTTATAACACACGTAAACATTAAAGAATAATGAATAATGTGAGGACCTCCAGGGTCCGGCGTTCGAGTCCCGCCCGGCCATGTGTGTGCGGAGTTCAAATGTTCTCCCCGTGCGTTGGGGGTTTCCTCCGGGTACTCCGGGTTCCTCCCCCAGTCCAAAGACATGCATGGTAGGCTTATTGGCGTGTCTAAAGTGTCCGTAGTGTATGAATGTGTGTGTGAATGTGTATTTGATTGTGCCCTGCGATGAACTAGCACCCTGTCCAGGGTGTAACCAGCCTTGTGCCCTGTGCCTTCTGGGATAGGCTCCAGGTTCCCCGTGACTCTGATAAAGGAGTAAATGGTAGAGGATGGATGGATGAATGGAAGGATGGATGAATAATGTGAGGAGTGGTGGAGGTGGTGTGTGCAGTGTCATTCTTTAAAATTATCAGCCATAACATTAAAACAACTGACAAGTATTGTGAATAACATCGGGCACATGAGCATCAGAACTGGACCATGGAGCAATGGAAGAAGGTGGCCTGGTCTGAGGAATCACGTTTTCCTTACATCGTGTGGACAGCCAGGTGAGTGTGCATCGAAGAGATGGCAGTAGGATGGACTATGGGAAGAAGGTAGGCTGGCAGAGGAAGTGTGATGTTCTGGGCAATGTTCTGCGGGGAAACCTTGAGTCCTGGAATTCATGTGGATGTTACTTTGATATGTAGCACCTACCTAAACATTGTCACAGACCAAGTACACCCCTTCATAGCAACGGTATTCCCGAATGACAGTGGCCTCATTCAGCAGGATAATGCGCTCAGCTACACTTCAAAAATTGTGCAGGAACGGTTTGAGGAACATGATAAAAAGTTCAAGGTGTTGACTCGGCCTCTAAATTCCCCAGATCTCAATCCAATCGGCCATCTGTGGGATGTTCTGGACAAACAAGTCTGATCCATGGAGGTCCCACCTCACAACTAACAGGACTTTATTGATGTGCTGCTAACGTCTTGGTGCCTGATACCACATCACACCTTCAGCGGTCATGTGGCGTCCATTCGATGAGTCAGAGCTGTTTTGGTGGCACAAGGGGGACCTGCACGATATTAGGCAGGTGGTTTTAATGTTACAGCTGATCGCGTGTATGTCATTTAGGTTATGTAGATATTGGATGGCTTTTCGTTTCCTGAATAAAGACAAGTGCATTCAGCATATGTTCTTGTACTGTGTTTTGATACAAACATTTCAAAATTAACCTGCCAGCAATTTCAAATTTCTCCCACCTTTTCTGTTGGCATGAGTTAATTTGGAACAAGGTCAAGGAAGGGGCTCTGGGAGTGGGTTGGGGTTAATTTGATTGCCTGTTGCCAATGCTGCCACTTTTTTCAACACTTTCCCCTCGTGCACTCTATTGTCAGAGCTGTTGAGAAGTGGGGTCAGGGCTGGGCAGCTGATGACTTGTCCATTAAAACAGCATCATTTGATGGAGCAGGAGAGCAAGCACACAGACACCGCATGCTATTTCAGGAGTACTGCTTCTGCCGCTGGCAAATGCTTATGTTAACTATGCCAAGAACTGCTAATGGTTGAGCTGTTTAGACTAAACATTGCAACATCTCTATCACTCACAGATTAATTACAGATTAAGGTTTGTGCCTTATTAGTATTATTGTTCAAATAGCAAATATTATTATTATTATTAGGATTTATATATTTATACCGCAGCGCTGCTGAATTCTCAAATCTGACTGGGCAGAAGGCGTTAATTTTCAAGAACAGCAGTTCTGACTGCAAGGCAAATCACAGGTTATATTAATGCGCTTACGGTGTTGTGAAAAAGTATCTGATTTCTTCAGTTTTTGTGCATGTCTCATACTAAACAAAGGCTGAGTAAATGATAGTTATTTACTTAAGCAAAAAAAGTTATCCAATACCAATTGGGCCTGTGTGAAAATGTATTTGCCCCCCGTAGTTACTAATTCCCCAAATCTAGAAACTGTATTCATAATGGAGTTCAGCTGGACTACACACATGAAACCCATTTTATCAAATTAACACTTAAATAGAACTTTAACAGCATGAAGTTGGTTAAAAGTTCTTGGTCAGTAACACACTGTGAAGGTGATTGAAATACAAGTCTGGGAAGGGTTACAAAGCTATTTCAAAGGTTCTGGGACTCCAAAGAACCACAGTGAGAGTCGTTATCTACAAATGAAAAAAATCAGCACAGTAGTGAACCTTCCCAGAAGTGGCTGACCTTACAAAAGTCCTCCAAGGGCACAGGACCTACTTATCCAAGACATTACAAAAGAGACAAGGACAAAATCAAAAGGACCTAAAGTTCTCTCTTGCATCAGTAAAGGTCACTGTTCATGACTGCACGATCAGAAAGACACTGGGCAAAAATGGCTTCCAAGAAGAGTGGCGAGGTAAAAACCACTGCTATCCCATAGGAACATTAAGGCTTGTCTGAATTTTGCCAAAACACACCTTAATTCGTAAGTGGAACTATTTGGATGCCAGAGGTCCTGTTACATCTGGCATAAACCAAACACATAATTCCACAAAAAGATCATCATACCTACGGTTGAGCATGGTGGTGGAAGTGTGATGGTATGGGGATGCTTTGCTGCTTCAGGACCTGGGCAACTTGATATAACTGAGGGAAACATGAATTTTGCTCTCTACCAGAAAATCATAAAGGAGAATGTCCGGTCTTTATGTTGTATTTCATTTGAAGATCTAAAACTATCTAGTATGAGATGTACATAAAAACAGAAGAAATACTTTTTCACATCATGATATCCTTTCCCTTACACAGGGACTTATTATGCGGCATAGTTTAAGCCTAATAACAAACAGTTTTGTTTTTAAAATGTTGTTATTTACAAAAGAAAAAAATACAGTTGATATTGTGAAGTTTTCATGCACGGAGATATTTATTTAATGGATGGAGTCTCCAGTGTCAACACTTTGAATATCAGAGGTAAAGCTGTAACTTTAAGTTTTCCGCCACTGACAAGTCTTCAGGACAGAGAACGTTACTTTTTTTGGTTTAGTTTCTCAGTAACATGACAAGCTGCATTCTTTTCGTTCCGTCTTATTAACTTTAAGAGATTGAAGCTAATGAAAGAAGAACTGATAACTGTTTATAGCTGTCGAGTGATCAGGGGAACTTGGACATTCCACAAAATTAAATGAGACTATAAATGGAAAAACAATGTACTACATGACGTTCCTTAATTTAAATAAATACAATTCTGAAATTGCAGTGGAATACGAGGAATAAATTGCAGCAGCGCACACTGTTATTGGAAAAGGATCAGGTTCAGGGTGGTAATGTTATCTCTGCTTTGTGTCGGGCCACATGACACCACCCTGTCGTTGATTTATTTTCCCCTCACCACACGCTCTGTCGCATTTTATTCCTTACGTAACGTAGATCATATAATATCTGTAAGATATAATAACCTCTCTATAACCATGATAGTCAGCTCTGTGTGGTTCCTTGTTGTCCTCAGGCTATGCAGCAAATTTAGCATGAATACAGTTTGTCCCTTTCCTAAAACGATGTCTCTCTTTCTCTCCGTTTCTGCCTCGCTGATGCTCTCACGCACACCCACATTCTCTCGCTCTCTCACACTCTAGATACAAATTCGATTGTGCCTCAATGGAATAACAGGGGAAATATGATATGAACGCTGACTATTTTATAAATTGATCTACCATCATAAATAAATCAAACGTGCAAATTCACAAAATAAACAAACAATTAAAGCCATGAAGTGTAAAGTGTAGTCAATCGTAATCTGTGACAATATGTGGAAAACTAATCAGTCTAAAAGTAGGCAAGCAGAATTAAGTCATCGAAGTAGAGCTCCCAGTACTCATTAACAAAATCAATAATAAAAATAATTGGCAATGAATTTCATCATCGATTACTTGGTCTGTGTTGTGAAGCACGCTGTGGCTCACACACTGCTAACTTTATGCCACATGTAGCAAAGCAATTTGAATCGACTGGTAATTCTAAATGTAAAGAAAATATATATTTCAATATACAGTCTTGTGAAAAAATAAGTACACCCCATGGAAATTGTTATTTATTTATTAATTATTTTTTTTTTTACATATTTGGACAAGCATTTGATCCTCTTTGAAACAGTGCCTAGTAATAAAGTTGATATAAAATCAAATGACATAGTAGTAATTTTCATTATTTAAATTAACCAACCCCCCCCCCACACACACACAAAATACCCCCCAGATCAGTCACATAGAAAAATATAAGTACCCCTACATTTCTCACACCTTCAAATCCATAAAATTTTAATCAGGTGTTTGAGATTGCATGCCAGTGATTAGATCCTGATTAGGGAGTGCAGGTGGAACCTGTCTCATATCTAGTGTCTGGTGTTCCCTTTGCTATTGAGGTATTTGGGTATTTGCTGTCATCATGCCAAGATCTAAAGAGTTCTATAAAATGCCTTCAGCAAAAAGGTTGTGGATGCTTAGGAGTCTGGCAAGGGATTTAAAAAGATCTCTGGATTATTTGAAATAGATCATTCCACTATACGGAAAATAATCTACAAATGGCGCAGATTTCAAAACCATTGCAAATTTGTCCAAGAGACCGTCTGATGCAAAAAGAAGAACCCAAAAATTTCATCACAGGATCTGCTAGTAAGTGTTGCAGCTTTTGGTGTCAAAGTGCATGCTTCTACAATCAAAATGCGATTGCACAAATTTGTAGCATTTGCAATTCTAAATAGAACATTAGAGTAAGACTACAGTTTGCCAAGATCAGGCCTCTTGGAATAATAACTCTGGACAGACGGATCAAAGATAAGAGTTGCCAAAATAACAGCAGATATGTTTGGTGCAGACTAAAGACAGCTTTTCAACTTTTCAGAAGCCCCTCATACCAACTGTGATGCACATTATTTGGCATTACCAAAGTGTCCACTTTGTGTGAATGTGTGTGGGTTGGCACCCTATCCAGGGTGTCCCCTGCCTTATGCCCAGAGTTCCCCGAGTTAGGCTTCACGTTCCCTGTGACCCTGTTTAGGATAAGTGGTATGGGAAATAGATCAACGGATATATAGTAAAATGTATTTGTAAAATCGATTATCAAAATAATCAGTAGTTTCAGCCATAACACGAAGCGGAAAATAAAATTGAATAATAAATAAGGTCAGATTACAAATATACAGTCTTCATAGGACAGACATGCCTTCTTACATTTACATTGCATTTTCTCTTACTCTCTCTCTCTCCCAAACTCACTCCCCTCACACACACACCTCTTTGTAATCTTCCCCTGTGCCTCTAATTATTTTTATCTCCTCCCAGTGATGATGATGATAATGACTTGCATTGGTCTGCTCATCTCCCTCTCCAATTAGACATACCGCCATACCACAGAGGCCAGAGAGAGAGAGAGAGAGAGAGAGAGAGAGAGAGAGAGAGAGAGAGAGAGAGAGAGACCCTTCACGTCTATGACTTCTGATCCTTCTACCCTTTCCTGTGCTCTCATTTTCTTTTCATGTCAGTTATAGGACCCCAGATCCACAGGCATGATTGAAACACAGCGGACAGTAATGATGACACCTGCCTGTCCTCCATACTCTTACGCACATCCTCATTTCAGCTGCAGTATTACTCAGCTCTGCCATATCTGTATAACGGTCATATAAAAGCTCCTACATCTGAAATCCTCATCATTGGAACATGCACATCCAAGGCAAAAAACAATCCAGCAGTAATTCAAAGCCACACATGGCTTTTCCTTTATTTGCCAAACACATCTTGTTAAAAACAACTTTGGTGTTTACTAAGGAATAGCGAGGCCTTGTTATGAAGAAGACAAGCCTCTATTACCTACTGTAATGTTCTATTAAAAGTTTGTATATTATACAGTTTGAATATAAATCAATAAACAAGCACCATCTATATGGAGTTTGCGCCCTCCTGGGTTTTTGAATGTGGAAAAACAATATATTTAATATATCTTAAAAATATATCTAAAAAACAACAAAAAAAAACAAAAAAAAAAACAACAACACAGACACACAACAAGATGAAATTAAAAATTAAATTGGGCTGCACCCTGAAGACAAGACAAAAACCCAAAACACAAAAAAGTTTGAAAACAATTTTACTATGAGCCTCTCAGACACCAGACCAGATTTAAAGACAGCAGTGTATGATATCTGCAAGAATAACAACAGACAACATGCAGGAGAGTGGGCCTATAGGGTGATTCTCCTTCTTCTTCTTTTTCTTCTTCATCTTCTTCTTCTTATTATTATTATTATTACAACCGAAAAGGAACCAGAAGCTTTTCAAAGGACACAAAACGTCACTGAAAACTGTGATAAAGGCACACCTGTTATTAAAGGACATTTATTATAACAGTGAGGCAAACCCATCACTATTTTTTTCGACTAATAATAAATATTATTTAATTTGAAGCGTCTGAAATCAAAGAACATTGTGGGTGCTATAAATTAAATTACTTGGTCGGGTTCATTCAATCTTAAGGTAAGTAAACTATTCACTCATGTCTATACATTGCATATTCATGTAGTTATATAAATCAGCCAATCTTGTAGCAGCAGTCTAAGGCTTAAAATTCTGCAGAAGCAAGTTGGAAGCTCCATTTAAATGTTCATATTAACATCAGAATGGGGGAAAAATGTGATCTCGATGACTTTGACCTTGAGTGGAGAGATTGTTAACGTACATCAAGAAACTGATCTCTTGAGTTTATACAATATGGCACAAAAGAACCAAAAAGACTTTCACTGAGCTGCGGTTCTGTGGGCAGAAACACCTTATTGATGAGAAAAGTCAGAGGAGAATGAATAGACTGGTTTGAGCTTACAGGAAGGTGACAGCATCACAAATAAACACTCTTTATAACCGTGGTGAGCAGAAAACCATCTCTAAACACGCTGAAACATTGATTTGAATGGGCTTGGAGAGCAGATCACCACTTCAGGTTTCATTAGTGTATAGGCTGTACTCCTACAAGGCTAAAGTGGACACGGGATCACCAGTAATGGATAGATGAAAATTGAAAAAACATTGCCTGCCCAATTTGGCACATTTTCTACGCTGGCAGATGTCAAATCAGGAGTCTAAGAATTGCATGGCAAAACTTTGTTTTTAAACTTTTTTGCCTTATAATTTTGGATTTTTGTCTGGTCATCAGGAAAATACCAGATCATCAGCAGTTTCTGAAATACTCAAACCAGCCTATCTGACACCACCAACCATGCCATGGTCAAAATCATTCTGAGAGGTATGGGATTTTGAAATCCAACCTTCATTTTTGGGAACATTGCAGCCAGACACATAGGGATGAGAAGCTCTGGAGTAAGAAACTTCTATCCATCCATTTTCCATACTGCTTATCCTACACAGGGTTGTAGGGAATCTGGAGCCTATACGAGGGAACTCAGGGCACGGCCATCAAAGGGCACAATCACACACACACACAAATTCATACACTTCAGACTATTTGGAAATGCCAATCAGCCTACAACTCATGTTTTTGGATTGGGGAAGGAAACCAGAGTACCCAGAGGAAGCCTACACCAAAGCATGGAGAGAACATGCAAACTAAGCACAGAGGTGGGATTCGAACCCCCCCCCCCTCCAACCCGGAGTTGCGAGGCAAACCACCTCCACTGCTAACCACTAAGCCACTGTACAAGTAAGAAACTTGACCAGATTAAAATACTTTTTGAATTTGTAGATGGTAATGCAAAATTTGAATGCAACTCAACGGTGAGGTAACCATTTGATCACACCGTGACTAAACTGCAAAGCCGTGAAATCCCTAGTGATGGAATTCAAAAATAGCAAAAATGAGAGGAATGAGAAGTGATTGAATGTCTTCCACTATGAATTTTTCAACCTTCTCGCTCGATATCATCATCATCAATAAAGCATCAGTGCTTTTGGGGAAAGTGGTACAGATGAATAAAACACTTCATGCCTGTGTGCATATCTAGGGCAGCCTCCAAGTGCCTCAACTCCAAATTTTGTCACTTTTCAATTATTTGAATGAAAGGTGGAATGTGTACAGTATTTTTATGATTTGAAGAAGGAATGAGAGATGTCAATGCATATAAAAGAGCAATCGTTAGATACGATATATAACGGCTTTTCATTTTCAATTGGAAAAAAATGAGGTATTCTGACAGTAAGGCTTCTATAGTTAACGGTCAATAATGTGACCAATTTTAATTTACTTAATTTAGGGTTAGGTAAATTAATCATATGTAAACTGTTATCGGGGTAAAAAATGTTGATTCTGTATTGATTATATGTTGTACTCTGAAAAGTGTATGAGAATCAATAAAAAATTGTTATTAAAAAAAAAATAATGTGACCAATTTTATGCTACTGTATTAATAAAACCGCAACAGTTTTCTTTTTTGTTGAAACACAGCAGCCAGTTGCACCAGTTGAATGCAAGTTTGATCCCAAGTCAGGGTATAAAGTCAGTCCTAAACTATTTGTTGAGAGGAAGAAAGAAAGACTATTTCACCATCACCAACCAATTAGAAACCCAATCTGACAAACATGAAACATTAAGATTACATGTCCTGTAATCCAACCACAGTGAGATCATTTGGTATAATGGAGGTAAAAAACAACAGCTCTAGCTCTCTCTCTCTCTCTCTCTCTCTCTCTCTCTCTCTCCCTCCCTCCCTCCCTT
>JAFFST010048332.1:279646-290879 GCA_022414735.1 Noturus placidus | reverse complement strand
GTGCGTCGTTACGCCCATGGATGAGAGTATCAGATTTCAGATTTTATTTCTAGATGTGTTAAACAATAAACATAGAAACTTTTTGTATTAGAGAACCCGATTTTTAGCTAAGCAAAGGTATAGGAACAGAAAAGAAAATCTAAGTAAATTGCACTTGATATGTGGTTTAATATCCCTTGCTTGCAACAACTGCATCAAGCCAGTGACTCATTGACATCACCAAATTGTTGGTTTCTTCCTTTGTGATGCTTCTCCTGGCTTTTACCACAGCATCTTTCAGTTGTTTGTTTCGTGGGGTTTCTCCCTTCAGTCTCTTCATGAGGTGAAATGCTGCTCAGCTGAGTAACGGTCTGGTAATTGACTTGGCCAGTCTAAAACCTTCCACTTATGTCCCCTGATAAAGTCCTTTGCTGTGTTGGCAGTGTGTTTTGGATCAGTGTTTTGCTGCATAATAAAGTTCCTCCTGAATAATTTGGATGTATTTCTCTGCAAATTGGCAGACAAAATGTTACTGTAGACTTTTGAATTCTTTCTGCTGCTACCATTATGACTTAAATCATCAATGAAGATTAATGAGAATGTTCCAGAAGCAGCCATGAAAGCCCAAGCCATGACACTACCTCCGCCATGTTTCACAGATGAGCTTGTATGTTTTGGATCATGGGCAGATCCTTTCTTTCTCCACACTATGGCCTTTCAATCACTTTGGTAGAGGTTAATCTTGGTTTTTCCAGAACATGTCCCAATATTTTTGCTCATCTACAAATTGGGTGTTCAGATACAAAATGTGTTCTGTGTCTTTTATCACATCAATATTTAAATACCAGGACATAAAAACTTAAACTCTAAACTCTCTTTGCATATTCATCTTATGATCTCAAACCCAAATGTCTTCAGTTTAAAGCAATAAAAAAAGAAAGAGAAAAGAAAAAGAATCGTCCTTGCCATTCCAATAGTTTCAAAGGGGACTGTAGGTGTATTTCAGCATTGTAGAAGAGACACTGTACAACACCTTCATGCATCGTCAGATCCTCAAACACCGAGTTGTGATAATGAACGTTTTAGCACAACTCCTGGTGATCGCATCCATCTTCTTGAAAAATATTCCTGCTATGTCCAAGTTAGCAGAGTAAGGAATTCAAAACATTTAAACGTACTTAACGTGCTGATCTATTACACACGTCTAGTGTTATTCTCTGGATTTTTCAAGTCCAGTTGTCAATGTTTCATGTCTGGAAATCACAATTTAAGATACGATCATTCTGATTTATATCAAACATAGATTCATCTGCACTTGTTTAATGCTTAAAGTGCATTATTTTAATTCACTGTGCATGTGAGTTGCTAGCAAACCATGCTATCTTGCAAGAGCAGATTAAAAACACAACTTATTTCGTATTATTTATAAGTCCTGATTAGGTAAACCTTTTAAAACATACAATAGTCTTGATTTGTCGGACACCTTTCTTGCCCACCCCCCAATGTTGAGGAAATACCAATCTGTCCCCCCCAATATACAGTACAAAATATTTTCTATATGTCCCCATTTAATGAACCCTGCCAACGGATCTTCATCTATTCTATTTATTTATATTCTATGTATTTATATTTATATTTAGTCTACTCCTTTTTAATATATTTCCATTTGTTGAGGAAAATAGGTGTCCCCCCCCTCCAGTTGTACACTTCTTTGCACCCAAACTCAACACAAATTTGTTGATATATTTTAGCAGCTTTTATATTTTTTTTTTTTTCAGTCAGTAAGTAAGTAACTAGATTCTTAAATAGTAGGTAACTTAGCTTAGCTTAGTATAGAAGGCATCATAGCATGGCTTGGTTTGTTCTTAAGAACGTCAATTAACTGTTGATATTTGCACACCGGCGAAGTAGGCTAGGCTAACGTCCGTTCCGGGTTTTGACCATTAACGTTATATTCACTTGAATATCCTCCCGCCGAGTTTGTTGACCCCCCACCAATGTCCATACCATGGTTACACCCTTGCTTAGTTCACAGTGTTAATGTCTTTGTTGGTCTTCTAAAAACAGTAGACAATAAGCAAGCTAGAAATGTTATCATCTGAGGTAAATTTGTTTGAGGTGTTTTATGCAATCCTATATAATATCAGTAATCAAGAATATCTCTAAACCTACGTTCACTCTAGCATTCAACAAGTTGCTTATGTTGCTTGTAGTTTGTTTCTTGTGAGCTTGTAGTGACAACTAAATGTCGCTTACGGCTGTGCAATGTCAAGCTAGTTATTTTTGTTGTTGTTCCAATTAGAAACGATAATAGCTATATATAGTTTCTAAAGCTAACTAGTTAAGCAAATTATATATAATAAATAAATCATCGTGAAACATCAGTGTAGTTTGTTTGACCTACACGTTACATGATCAGTTTTGTACTAGCTTCACTGTTTAGCAAGATTAGCAAGCTAGCAGTACTAGCAACATACACACCAAAGTTCAGGTGCCAAAATACTCTTGTACTTCCTTCCAAGATTTATTTTTAATGCAAGAGGAGTCAGTTATATTAGACCCTTTTGTTTTGGCAAAAAAAAAAAACAAAAAAAAAAAAACAAAAACAAAACAGTGGCATACCGCTGCCACAATGTTATTTCTGATCTAGCCAGTTAACCAAGCTAGCTGAAGTTGTACACAAATGCGATGTGTGTGTAATTTCCCAACTGAAAGAGTATGTTGGGATAGACAGGGTAGTTTTAAAGCACTTTGCTTACCCTTGTTTCTTCTTTGCTTCAATCACTGTCTAGCTTATTACGTTTTCTAGTGTCAATTGAGCCTTGTTCCACATCCTTCCAATGTACCCAAGTCAGAAAAAATCCACCTTCTGATCCACATGGGACACTTTGGCAACAAATGGTCACAAAAATCAGGTTATATACATGATTATTATTTGACAGTCCGGATTTTAGGGCACCACAATGGTGACTATTTTTAAAACAGGATATGGGTAGTGACCGTATATTAGTGATCTTCTGTGTTATTTCAATATTGCCATATTCCTGCTAGAAACAAAACACAAAATATCCTTCCAGGCTCTTCAGCACCACTTTAACAGGGGGCTGCGTGTTGGCACACATACACCGGTAGCACATGCCACAGTTTGGGATTGATGGTTCCCAAGGGCCTTCCTTCCCCAGAGCTCCTGCACAGAACATCTCTTTAGCTCTGCTGTCAATTAATGCTGCTACTGGCACAATCTGAACCTGGCAGAACATCCCAGTGTGTGAGTGCAAGCCTAAGGGAGGGCGCAGGCAGTGTTTCTGCCTTCAAGTATATCTGTCAGGTGCTGATAACACACACACCCACGCACACCTTAACTTCTACACCAGCAAACACAATGACAGCCTGCATATTATTCACGACCCGGGCTTATTAAACTGTAACCGTTTGGAGAGAGCTTGCAGATTCGGGGTGCGGGGGAGGAAGGCTGGTGTGACAAGCTTCACTGTGAAAGAAAGAAAGAGAGGGGGATATCGAAGAGAAGGAGCAGTGATACGATAGGATCAAGCTCATCGTGTGAAGTAACTCAAAGTGAAAGGAGGAGAACGGTGGCAGGGAGAGTGTGAGGGAGGTGAAGAAAGAGAAGACAAGAGATAGTTAACACAATAACACCATTTAAAAAAAAAAAAAAAAACTTGTAAAAATATTTAATATACCATTTACATTTTTCTTTGTTTGGACAAATCCAGAGCCGCCAACATTGCTAACAAGAAAATCCTAACAGACAGAGATCTTTTCCATAATCCCAAATCAGGAGTCACAACTGCATGTAGGATCATTTCATTTTCAAACGGTGTCATGTGTTTGTGGAGTTTGCATGTTCTCCCCGTGCTTCAGGTGTTTCGTCTAGGTACTCCGGTTTCCTACCCAGTCCAAAGACATGCGTTTTAGGCCGGTTGACATTTCCAAATTGTCCATAGTGTGCGAGTGTGTGTGATTGCGATAGGTTGGCACCCCATCCAAGGTGTCCCCCAACTCATCCTAACCAGAGCCCCCTGGATAGGCTCCATGCTGCCCTGTGTAGGATAAGTGGTACAGAAAATGGATGGATATTACAAATATCGCTCCAAAAATGAAGATGGATTTTGTGTGCTACTATTTTGAAATGTTACTGGGAGTCACAACCAAACTAGGCACATTTAAATAAAATTCACTATCATGACTGCAGTAACGTAGGAGTCAAGAAAAAAAAAGGCAGACATTTTTGCATTAATTTACCTTCAATAGTTCCTTAAAAACACTGAGTGAATCAAAAAAATATACACAAAACAAACATTTATTGAATATGAATTTACAAGTCCTAAATTCTAAAGCTGGAATTAAAAAAAGGTCAAGGCTAAAAAACGTCATGGTGTTTATTTAGGATTATTTGCTCAAAAACTTTGGGAAAGCCTGCCTTAGCATATGTCTGTGGATGGAAGGACTATTTTTATTTCCAGACAAGGGTCAACAAAGAAAAAGTCCAGTGTGGCTGTTAGTGGCCCCTACACCTTTTTTTTTTTTAAACCACAGTCCCACCAGCTTGATTCCTATTGGCTCATAAGACAGAGGTTCGTCCACTCATTCACTGATCAATCTTCACTTATAGGTAAAGTTGGCACAAATCAAAAATAACCGCTACCAGAAACCAATGCTTGTCTTTCATGTCCTGTGTCCTTTCTCGTTCAGTGAATTCTCTTGTCAAATTTAATTCTTCTTCGGTAAACAATACTTTAGCTGAAAAAAGCAGAACGTATCGTTTTCACATGTTTCCCATATAAACCTCTGGTACATTTACAGATTATTCATTTGGACGACAGTCCGGCAGAGACTTTTTTAGCAAACTGAGAATTCAAATCAGCCCTGCAACACTGAGCTACTACTGCTTACATACAGTAACTGTAACCAACCACTGAGGATAATCCCATATACAGATTTCCACCCAAATTTGTAAGGCTGTGAAACCAGTATTGCTGAATCTTTTTAGAGGAAAGTAGCAAATTCATGCTTAAAATGTTGCTAGAAGTTACCATGTGGTGGCATATACTCATTAGCATATTCATTGAATTGTCATGATCATTTGCATTTTGAAACATAAAAGGAAGACCACATTATGTGTATTTCTGTGCTAAAAGAACTCAACCCTGTTACTCATTTAAGAGCAAAACACAGCCATTATGAGCAAAGAACCCTTCTTAAAAAATGAGACATTAGATATTCAATGTCTTCAATGTCACTGATTCATTTCATTTATAAGAGTTACAATGACAAAATAGTATCTCTAATGAGATAAAACAGAACTGAATGGTCTGTTATGATAAACTCAGTTATAAATATGTTTGTAGGGAATACACTGATGAGTATTCTGTACTTCAGTTTTGCAGGTTCCTGGCAATTTAAGAGTCACTGAAGTGGTCCAGCTGAATGAGGTTGACTATTAAGTCGATTAAATGAGCCATGTCTTACTTCAAAGGAGATAAAGAGATGGGAAAGCCATGTTATGTGCAGGAGAATGGAAAAATGGATGAGGGAATGGAGTGAGAAAATAAAGGTATACTTTCAATCAAATCTACTGGGAATGGGTGAATGATTTTAATACCTGGGAGGCACAATGATCATTCTTGCTGAAAAAAAATGGACTGATGCTCTCTGACATTGTAGAAGAGCACAGCTGCAGGAAGAAAGTGTCCATTTGTTTGTTTAACAAGGGATAAACCTGTGACTTTGGACTGGGATTATGATGACATGGGATGAATTCTGAAAAATGTTCATTAAATGTTATGCTATACATGTATAGATATTGACATTACAGAATAGAAAGTTACAGGTGAAGCAGGTCCAGCACAGCCTAGTTTGAAAAGGGCAAATACTGTATGTTTCAGTCTAGACCAGGGGTATTTAATTAAAATTTGTGGAGGTCCAGCTACAAATTTTTTTTCTAATCTTCAGATGTCTAGTTTGGGTGAGTCTGTACCCATTCCACTTTCGTATTTTTTTTTTTTTATTGAAAAAATAAAATAAAATAAATTCACTAATCGGACCAGAGAGTAAATGAAACAAAACTCTTATTTGTAGACACTTGATATCTTGCTAATTTGACTTAATGAATTATTTCAAAATGTCATGATTTCAAATTAACTACCGTATTTTCTGCACCATAAGGTGCACTGGATTATAAGGCGCAGTCTCAATTACGGGGTCTATTTCTGTACTTGACCATGCTAAAACATACGATTGTTACGCCTTGGCCAGAAGATGGCACCCCAGCATGAACTAACTCTAGACACGTGACTAATTGTTTTGTATTCGGTTGGATACGGTGATGTATCCCAGCTGTGTTGTGTTTGGTTTGACTATGTTGGGTATTTAAACCCCTTGGGTCTAAGAGCACACTGCGCATTATTGTTCTTTGTTTGAAGGTCTGTCTTGAGTGTTTGCCGAATGAAGCCAGTATGGTTAGCCTTTGTTGAAGCCAGTATGGTTAGCCTTAGCCAGGGATGCAAAGCGTTGCTTGTTTGTTTTGTTCTTAAATAAAGACGGTTCTCCTGCACTTATTTAAACCCCTCGGGGCTAAGAGCACATTGCTAAGAGCATATTGTTCTTTGTTTGAAGTTCTGTCTGAGTGTTTGCCGAATGAAGCCAGTATGGTTAGCCTTTGTTGAAGCCAGTATGGTTAGCCTTAGCCAGGGATGCTAAGCGGTGCTTGTTTATGTTTGTTTTGTTCTTAAATAAAGACGGTTCTCCTGCATTTACTTATTGCCTCCAACTTCGTGACAACGGTCTACAAAAAGAAAAGGTAACGGAAGCAAAACAGTGAGTTAAGTTGAACTTTATTCAACAAATGTTTTGCAACATACTGGTAGTATACCTACCGGAGGCGTGGCGGAGGTAAGCGTATGTACTGTACGTATTACGTAATGTTCTCTGATTGGTTTATCGCTGCCAGCGTACGTAGTGTACGTATTACGTCCCTGTGTCAGCGGGAAATGGTCCGAGAGTCAATCAAGCGGAGCGTTTACCAAAGTCGCACAACATTTTTACAGATATTGGAACTCAGTCCACACATAAGGCGATTATTAGGCGCACGGCCAATTTTTGAGAGAATTTAAGGCTTTTAGGTGCGCCTTATAGTGCGGAAAATACAGTACTCAAATATGAGATAATATCTCCTTACTTTTTAATCTTGTTAATTCAACCTAATTTTTAACACCCCACAATCAATCAATGAGTTATTCTAACTTTTTTCCAGATAAGAGGATAATCAAGTTGCGCCTGCGTGTCTATTGATGAACATTCATGTAAAATGGTCAAAGTTAAGACTAGGGACTATAGATACAGAGAGAAAAGGCCACTGGATATTAGATCTTTGTGATCTAGGTAAGAGGAGTTTTAATATGTCGGTAGCTTTCAGAGCTGTACGAATCAGGAACCATCAAGAATTGTAAGCACCCAAACCGAAGCTCCATATTCACTGAAAAACCCAAACCCTTACATAAAACATGTTGCTATGTGATTAGATCGAGAGCTTGGTAATCAATTTTCTGTATCACAGTGTTGCAGTAAAGCCCTTAAACCAATTATTTTAAATCAGTGTGAACAAAAGAGATCTTATCAAATAAACAACAACAACAACAAAATAGACACAAAGAGTAGTTGGATGTGCTACAATTAGATTAAACAGGCCCACACACACACATTTCACACAAGCTGGACTGAAGCCTGGTTAATTTCAAAGTGTAGACAGGGAAAAAGGCACGAGGGATGGATTTAATAACACCATCTAATAATACAGTACAGTAATGAGGTTCAAGTGAGTGGACAGGATGTCATCAGATGGCCACGCAATATGGCACACGATGATCAGAGGGATGAGTCCTGTTTTATTTTACAGAACATATAATACCAATTTGTACCGAAACAGTGTTTAAAATAGCGTCATTAAAAACATTAGCACGATTAACTTCAGAAATTCCAATGAACTGTACCAGTAACACACTGCCACTTTACATATTTTGCAAGTAGTTACTGGATAATAAGAAACAGAGATGTAAAGCAGCAAAAGAGGTTAGACTATCTTCACATCTGTAATATGAGACCACGAGCATGCTGTGTAGAAACCTAGCTTCATTATGAGTACCCAATGTGGAGGCGAAAAACGATGAGGGCGGCTGGGAGAGAGAAAAGAAAAGCACTGGAAACACATGCATCAGCACCTGTGTAGCAATGCTGACTCTATAAATCCTAAACCGAAGCACAAAGCACATCTGAGAAATACCCCAGACAAATCAAAACGGCCAGAGCGGACAATTAAAAATCAGTAGGACAGAGTGAGAAATGAGATGAAAAAAGTAGCAGGGCAGATATGAAGATACGCTTATCCTCCAATGGTTTGACCTTGGACCTCTATTAAAAATGAACTAAAGAAATCACATTCACCCCTGCCTGGTTTTAAAACACCTCAGATTAGTATTCTGTGAAAGGTTTATCATCATGTTTCCTAACGGTAAGTACATTTGCAAATCTATTTTAAAATCAACAACTCATAGAATAGGTTCATTAGATATTTTGCATGATGGTGAGAAAATCAAAATGGCCATTGTTCGAGTCATTTGGTATGTCGTTATGTTTATAATTAATGCACTTTGTGCTGATGTGACCAAACTAGGTTCTATAACTATGGCATTTTATAATCCTAAACACATTAGGCCAGGGTGTGATCTGGGTAACAACAGAATAATTTTACTAGGTGGACGATATTTTCCGAATCAGGAATGCACATGTACTGTACATTATATGGAAACACTGACAAAACTGAGCAGCATAAAGCTGTTCTATAATGCTAAGCATCGAAAGGAAATAAAAATGCTTGCAGAAAAATATTTTATTTATTTATTTATTTTTTTACGTGTGATTTGAGGAAGAACATTATAGCTCATAACTGAACTTTTTGTCAAGGGCGCAAACAAAATGTGATGCATTAGATATTTTGTTAGAAGAGGATCAAGATCTGGGTAGAAAGAGTAATTTCCTTAGTCTATATCAATTCATTTAATTACTTCTTATACACTATATGGCCAAAAGTTTGTGGATACTTGACCTCGACCAGGGCCTTCCCCAAACTGTTGCCACAAAGTTGGAAGCACACAATTGTATAGACTTTGTATGCTATAGCATTAAGAATTTCATTCACTGGAACTAAGAGGCCCAAACCTGTTCAAGCATGACATTGCTTTGCTTCTGTGCACAAAGCGAGAGCCATAAAGACATGGTTTTGCCAAAGTTGGCTTGGAAGAACTCACATCAACCCTTTTGAACACCTTTGGGATGAACATGAACTGTATGTCAGACCTCCATCGCCCAACATCATGACCCGACCTCACTAGTGCTTTTGTGGCTGAATGAGCAAGTCCTCATGTTCATACTCCAAAATATGGTGCAAAACCTTTCCAAAAGACTGGCGCTTATTATAACAGCAAAGGGAGGACTAAATCTGGAATAAGATTTTCAAAACGCACATATGGGTGTGATTGCTGGGTGTCCACATATTTTTAGAAATAGTGTATGTACGCTACCAGTTTGAACTTGAGGAAACGAAAACATGGGACTAGGCATAACACTTGAGGTTTTACTGGCCCACTGGGCTCATTAATGTATTAACGATTGTATGAATCTTACCTGTTCTCATCTTATACATTATCATCTGTATAATATAAAAATTCAGAAATTACTCATGGTTTTTTATGCCTGGTTATAATATATTTATATAGCATGCCCTTATGAGTGAGCTGTACGAGCGAGCAGATGTAAATAGTTTTCAACCATAGGTACACAGTCAGTAGTTCATTCACTGTTGTTCAACAACCACAACCACAACAACATAAACAAAAAGAACAGTCAGTTGAAACCGATGTCCTTATAAAACATACTCATACCTGGAATCAAGCAGAAGCCTCCATAACCACCATTTGACCAGATTTCTGGTAAACATCAAGCATCGATCGCTAGACAGATGCCACAGAAAAGCATCAGCCTCCTCCCATGTACAAATTCAGTGATATTCACTGTAGCTCATTTTGCTAAGGAGTTGTTTTGTCTCGCTCAAATTATCATCAGGGTGAAACAGGAGAGCAATTTGATGTAATGAGGTCAGAGTAATTGCACAAGCATAGAAGCTTCACTTAGCTTTTTGTTCGGAGAGTTGTAGTTACCACCTTGGACGACATGTACAGTATGTACATGGAGACTCTGTGTATGAATGTGAACAGAGTCTTATTTTGGCTCGATTCAAAAAAAAAAAAGCAACCAGGCTAACATAGTCATGGACCATTGCTTTAACCAGCATTCTCATACCCATGCTAGAGTTTATGCAGATAACAACAAGACTCAGTGTCCTGGAAAAAGTAGCTTTTTAATTTTTTTTTTTTTAAAGTGCAGGGTTTGGTGCGGACCTTAGCAAAAAGAAAGGTAAAGGTACTTTGACCTGCTTATTTTAATACTGGTGTCACAAATAGAAGTCTCCCTTCCAAGAACAAATTTCAAGTGTAGTCTTTCAAGATTCATGCTGTACCTTGGCACCTACTGAAGATAGGAGTAGAAAAATAGTGATTACTCATGGTCCTGTTTAGCAAAGGCGAGTGACTTGGCTAGAAAGTCCAGCTCTATCCTAGCTAAATCAAGAACCTGTTTTTTTTGGTACTCGCAGATACTGAAATGAACATCTTACTTAGTATTAAGCAATTATGTGAGTCATCAGTCAATGACTTATGTGTAAGATGCTGAAACAGTATCTTTAAAAGCGAGAGCATGGTGAGCCAACCTCAGTGTGTAGAGCAGCTGGTCATAAAATTATAGTCATTAAAAATTATAGCAAAGTACCATCAACTGCACTTAGGAGCAAAGTGTAGACCCTGGGTACGGAAGCACCCGTGTCTCATTGCTCACCAAACTGAAATGCTCTCAGTTTCTCTGCTTGAGTTACTGCTTATGCTCATGAATGCCTTTGTGTGTGTACATGGCACCTTGAGCTCATTTTTAATGACCACACTTCCTGTTTGATAACCTCGGCTGCACTCAGACTATTAATGAAAGATACTATTTAAATGGGCGGCTGTGGCTCAGTCAGGTAGAGCGGGTTGTCCACTAATTGTCGGGTTGGCGGTTCGATTCCCGGCCCGGATGACTCCACATGCCGAAGTGTCTTTGGGCAAGACACTGAACCCTAAGTTGCTCC
>JAFFST010048332.1:258041-279626 GCA_022414735.1 Noturus placidus | reverse complement strand
GGTGAATGAGACACAGTGTAAAGCACTTTGGATAAAAGCGCTATATAAGTGCGCCATTTACCATTTAAATGCCAGAAGATATTTGATCAGGTTACTTGTATTGTAGGAAGATGCTGTAGGATGTACTTCCTAAATGTACATTGTCATTTCATGTCATCTGTTAATTAGCCTGAAAATATACATCAGATTGTGATTTTGGACACTGTGCATTGTTGACAGCACTATACAAATAAAACGGAATTGAATTGTATCCCATATGAATCAAGCTAGCCAATATCCATCCATCCATCTTCTTTTTTTCCCCTTTTTCAATCCTTTATTCAACAAATATATTAATAGAGTTGATAATCGAAGTAAGCACACCCTTGGCCTCAGAAGCTAGTATTGCCCCAATTAGCTGAAATAACATCCACCAGGCTGGCTGGAATTTTTTTTTACCACTCTTCCATGCAATATTCTTTCAGTTGCTTGATGTTTGAGAGTTTTCTTGCATGTACTGCCTGTTTCAGATCCCTCCCACAACAGTTCATTAGGATTCAAATCCAGGCTTTGACTAAAACCCTCTATTTCTTATTTTTTAGCCATTCCTTGGTGGATTTGCTAGTGTGCTTAAGATCCTTATCATGTTCAAAAGTCCACTTTCAGTTCAACTTAAATTTTTGGACAAATGGCCTCACATTGTCTTCAAGCACTCTTTGATATGATGCAGAATTTATAGTTGAATCAGTGAATGCAAGCTGTCCAGTCCCTGAGGCAGTGAAGCAACCCCAATCCATCCACCTTCAACCGCTTACTCCTTTTCAGGGTCACGGGGAACCTGGAGCCTATCCCAGGAGGCATCGGGCACAAGGCGGGGTAATTTAAGTAATTAATTTATCAATTTGTATAACGCTTTTTACAATTGTATATTGTCTCAAAGCAGCGTTACAGAAATATCATTTTTACATTTACAAGCGACTTACTAATGAGACACACTCACACACCAATGGTAGCAGAGCTGCATGCAAGGTGCTAGCTTGCCATCGGGGGCAACTTAGGGTTCAGTGTCTTGCCCAAGGACACTTCGGCATGGGATCACCCGGGCCGGGATTCCAACCACCAACCCTACGATTAGTGGATTAGTGGACAACCCGCTCTACCGACTGAGCCACAGCCGCCCTACGAGGATGAGGTATTAGGTGCTTCTCCTTAAAAGCTGTCTTTGGTCTGCATCAAACATGTCTGCTTTTAGTGTAGTCAAACAACTCTATCTTTGATTTTTACCCCACCCAGGAAAGTTTACATATGATTAATGTACTTATAATTCATGTACATGTGATTTAATTACATATGATTTATTTTCATAAATCCATACAGAATCAAACTTTTAACCCCAGTAACATCCCCCCCAAGCAAGATTTATATATGATTCATTTATGTATGATTCATTTATATGTAATTTTACATGTGGTTCATTTACACATGATTCATTTTCATCCCCCCCCCAATCACCACGGCACATGATGGCTACACTAACTATTACTGGTTGTATATATACTATAAAACCCAACAACAGGCATAAGACTCAAGGGCAATATAACCTATGATCTTTAATACAACGTAAAAATACTATATTGGAGTCTCCTGTAAATATACTATATCGGAGTTTTTAAAAGTTTATATATATATATATATATAAGTATATATATATATATATATATATATATATAAATAAAACCCTTAGATCTCTTAACAGGATTACACATACCTCTGACGTTCCAACTAATTAATCTTAAAAGGCGTGCCTGTCCTAGCCGTGCTGGGATCAATATTACTACTAACCATCTAATAAAGTAAACCATAGGGATATAAATAGTCAATTAGAGCCGGAGTGATCCATCCATCTTCTATACCGCTTATCCTTCCTTCAGGGTCATGGGGAAGCCTGGAGCCTATCCCAGGGAGCATCGGGCACGAGACAGAGTACACCCTGGACATGGTGCCAATCCATCGCAGGAGCTAGCAAATATGTCTTGTGAAATTGCTGCTGCAAAAACCTTAATGTGATCCAAGGAGAATGCTGAATTCCCAAGTATTCCAAGTCTGCTTTCTAATTTTTTTGTGATTATTTCAAAGCAACAACTAGAAGACTTTCTATTCATTAAGTACCTGATGAAAATATGACGACCTGCATTCTTGGCAAAACCTGATCAATTAATTGAACAGCTGAGAGTCTAAACTATATCCAAGCCTTGGGTGCACTTCGAAACTGCCAAGCTGTTCACGGGTAGAATCTAGGAACCCCTCCGTCTTAGCTAGAGATGAGTTTGAAGCAGCGAGTCACATGTTAGATACTCAAGATAAACCAGTCCCGTTATAAAGCTCTACCATCAAATTCCTCGGACTTCTTCAAACGAGGTGCACATTGTCAGCATTTCTCTGCCGGAAAGTCAGCCCTAATCTCTAAACACCTGCATCTGTTGTGCAAATCACAACATAATGTTCAACATAATGACCGAAAGCCCCTCCAAGATAACACGCCATGAGACATGACAGTGGACATTAGCTTAGCCAAGACCAGAGCAGATGGGAGAGAGACAGAAAAATGTCCGGCTTGGACTTTACACTGCAGGAAAACAAGAATAGAGCGATTCATTGGCATTCTGGGGGTCCAATATCCCACTCTCCCTTCCAATCACTGCTAGGACCGAGAGCGAATATTTATATTCCTCATGCATACACACATAAATCGCTGCATATTCATACACTAGCTAGTAGTTGCCCATTCAAATGGCGTCACTTTGAGACTGGCTGTTAGAACGGTTCTGATTATTATTAATAATTTTTTTAATTAACTGTTTTTCTGCATCCAAGAACTGGTACTTTGATACCATTACTATTGGATACTTGGATACATCACTATTATACCTTATTTAATATAATACTGGCTAGTTCTTTTTAAAAGGCTTTACTAAAATATTATCATTTGAGAGTCCCTAGGCTTTACTGCCTCCCACATTACATGCACACAAACTACATGTCGTTTCCACGAATAAATCTCTAAAGGTATACTCTAAAGCTAAAGAAATTATGAATATACTATATTTTTGTCTCATTTCGAACTCTCCGATAGCAATTCCTACTAACTGTAAGCCCCGCCCCCTTCCTCAATCTCTCACGCTCTTGACTGGTCACAGTCATGTTAAATTTCTTAATGTGAAATAAAATCAATCAATTCCTGTTTTACCTGACTACTGTTAGACAAGTATACAGTATAGCAAACAGCTTACTCTATTTATTAGGCATGCCACTGAAAAATGTTGATGGCAAATGAGAAAAATGGGAATGAAACAAATTTCAACATCAAATCTAACACTGTACACATTGTAATAAAAGTCATTAAAAAAACTCTTTGGTTGGGTTTTATTTTGGCTCTCCTGTGCTGCTTTGAGCAGATTACTAGTGAAAAGTTTAGACGATGATTTGTTAAAGGTTTATATGGAAAAAAATATAATGTTACTGTTTGCTGCACATATTGTGGAAGCACCTAAAAATTCACCTCTCGAGTGCCAATGTCAGCAAGCAGTTCCTAATAATAATAATATTATACCCTTCCGTACTCTCCTTAAACCTGAAATGGTGGAAATGGCTAATTTTCCTGTCTTTTTAAGCGATCAGTGCTGGATTATTAAATCTAATCTTTTAACAGTAAATTGCAAACAGGGAACAAAAACAATCTTGACACATGCCTGGCCTACACACAGTAGCTTCACACACTGGTTACTCGCTTGACTACAATTTGATAACTTCGAAAAGCTTGTTCTGCTCCACTAAATGTCCGATAGGTTGTTTAACACCCTGCAAGAAAGGTGCGTCTGTGCAAACAGCCCAGTTATTTCCAGGCTTGGGGCTAACGGAATACATGTAACGGCGTTACGTAATCGGGATACAAAAAACTGGTAACTGTAAGCCGATAAAAAATAATCGGGTACATTCTGCAAAAAAAAAAAATAAAAAAAAATAAATTTAAAAAGGACTACAATTTTTTTCATTTAAAACCAAAGAAATGAATCTTTGACAAAACACAATATACACAGCTGCTTGATTATAGTTCTGGTTCTTTCTTGCCAGTCGTGGCTCACCTGAGCAACCTTCTGCTGCATGCGTGAATAAATTTTGTGCATAGTTAATTTGGTAGAAATGAAAACAAATTGTTCTCTGAAATGCTTTTGTTAGGGTGACCATATGTCCACTTTTCCCCCCAGACATGTCCTCTTTTTCAGCATCCAGTCGGGATTTCAAAATTTGATAAAAAAAAAGCCCAGAATTCGGCTTTAGTTTCATGATGATGTGCGTATGGTCTAATACTGTAATTTATGCACACATTTGCGTGGCTTTAACCCCGGTCTGTAATTCCCACCTTCTTGCACACTTGGTCGATTCTAAAAGGCTTGTAGCAACTATTGGCCGAATTCCTGCCTCTCAACCATGAGCCTACACTCAGTGAACAGTGAAAATGAAGCGCTGTTGTTTACAGCGTCAGACAGTTTCTTGACAATAGCAGCAAATGACAGCTGTGCTGAATCAATATGGCCTATGGCCATATAAGGTCATTTTTAATTTCATGTTATCACATTGCTTCGTATTACATGGTCATTTAAATGTGTGAACAATGGCAGAAGGTACACTCATGGCATCAGATTTTTTTTTTATTCCATGGACATTCAAAAGAATGTAGGTAAAACTGTAAAATGTGTGCAGAGTGAAACCAATTTTATTCATATATGTTTATAGTGTGTCTTTCAGTGTATTAAAGTCTGCATTCATAGTAACACTGTTCTAAACGCTATTAAGACGCTATTAAGGTGTCTTCTTTTTGGAAAACGAGAATATGCTTCTGTGATGTAATGTTATACGCATCAGGGAACAGTGATCCAAAAATAATCAGATTACTTTCATACTGTGATACTTGGATAACGTTACTGATTAAATTCTTTATGAAGTAACTTGTAACTGTAACAGATCACATTTTTAAATTAATCCTTCTAGCCCTGTTCAGTTCACATAACTTTGTGTTGCTTTTATTAACTTTAGGAACTGTGAGGCGCATTCTATTCCAACATGACTGATGCTAGGTAGGAAAGTCTGATTCTAGTTCAAATCCAGACCAAAACCATGCAGATAAGGCTGGTCTTGATGGTGTATTTTGTTAAATCCTTTTTTAAAACCTGATTCTTTTTTCTTGCTTCACTAGACCCGTGTATCCTTTCTCTTGCTGTAGTCTCCTTTGAGATTTATAAAGCATAGTAATCCTAAAGCAGAAAGGCTGAGCCTGACTATAAATAACTCCCTCAAGTCTCCTATCAATCGTTTCCTGTTAGATTAATCAGATCTGGCTGAAGGCCCTGATCTGATTATCTGCTGTTGTAGGGTCCTCGTTTCAGAGTTTGTCCCTAATTCAATTTTAAAATGGGACACATATACACACATCGCATTAGGGCTGCAACGAACGATCATTTGGATAATTGATTAATCTGTCGATTTTTTTCTTCAATTAACTGTTTATTGGATTAATAGGGCAATTTATATTTCATGTATTTGTTCTAGAAAAAAAACAGAACAAAACAAAAAGTTTTCACATTCTGCTCACTGTTGTCCTTCAAATATTATGCAAATTGAAGGCTATGAACAAGGTATTAAATGTATCTATGTGGGTGACTTCACTGACTGGGTATACACACACACACGCACACACACACACACACACACGCACATATGTCAATCACAAGTTAAAGTCTGTATACTCCAAAAGTCATAATAACATTTCAAGAAAGATGGCTCACCTACCTCTACATTTATATAACCTAATCTATTCATAGACAAACAAATTTGAAAGAATTATAAATTTCAATGGGAAAATAAGTTCTCAGTTTGATTATCAGCGTCATCTACAACCACATCTGTCTCATCACCTGAGGTAAAAGTCACTCATGGCATTCAAACAGGAGGCTCATCATCATCTCTTCTCTCCATTGATCTCTATTCACACTTACATTGGTACTGAAATAATTACCGATTCATTCAGTCAGTAATGATCATTTCTTGTTATTAATGTCATTTAAATAGGGCTCTTAAACATTTTGTCACATCTGTACAAAGCGTGTAAGCAGTTTTGCCGATGATGTGACGACGTAGGGGTATCGCAGAATTTGAAAAACTCTATTGATCAAAGTCTGACACCGACTGTGTGAAGAAATCACACTTATATAGCAAGGTTTCAATATCTTCAGCTACACTGACTGGTTTTCCTGCAGTGTTAAAAAGCAGTCTAAATAAAACCATTTTTATATAATTTTGGTCAAATATATTTCTTAAAGTCAAAAAGTATATTGACTTTTTAAAAAGAATAGTTAAAAACAACTTTCTCTCATTTTTGGCTATTTTCCAAAATTCAGCCACAGTAACATTGGACGGGTTTTTCCCCAGACCAGATTTTCCTTAATGAGGAAGGATCTGTATTTTTAAGCAAATGTCCTGCTTGCGAAGTGTTCCTAATGCCAATACCACATATATATTTTGACTTGTCTGTCTGCAGGAAGTCCCACCTTTTCGATCACATTGTTTTTCCACCAACAATAGAAAAAGGCCTGATTCCACAGCATGTTTTTATGTAGCCAGACAATCATTTAGGGGCCTGAGGTCATGAAAATCTTCTTAAGAAAGAAGTTAAGAAAGATAAATTCTAAGAAGTTCGTAAGAAAGTGCAATTCTTGAAAAAATCTTAAGAACTTTCAAATTTTTTTTATTTATTCTTAAGAATAAAATTAAGTAGTGTAATAGCTATAACGAATTAAATACTGCCAAATTTAAAATGTATCAATTTATTATCATTTAAAAAAAGAAAAAAGTAGCAATCATTTCCTGATCATTTATTCAAATGTAAAGGGCGTGAGATGTGTAATGACATTAAGAATCATTAGAGAATTTACTTGCTGGAAAGTGGAACCCAATAAGCCAAGTATGCTATAATTTATAAATCAGTAAAATATTGTAGTAGTTATACAGTATTTATTATATGTTGCAAGTTTTATAATTTTTTAACGTTTAATATTTGAAACAACCCAATAAATTCATTAAGAATCTTACCCTTTAGGGATTTACGCCAAGTTGGCAGTTATCCTAACTTTAAGAAGTTATTTTATGATGCTTTTTAAGAACATTCTTTTCAAGAATCTGTTTTTTATTTATTTAATTTGAATTTTTTTTTAATAAAAGTTTTGTCTTAAGAACAATCAGAAGAAAAAAATAGAACAACATTCTTAAGTAGAATTTTTGGAATACAAAATATTCATAACTTTTTTCTTAAGTTAAGAAGATAACGGCAGTTAAGAAGAATTTTATTCTTCAGACTGTTTCGTGAATCCGGCCCCAGATTCTCTTTTTTATGTTGCCTGAGGTCCCAACAGATGGCAAATACAACAAAGTTTATTTTGCATTCTGAATCAAAGCTACTATTTTCCTTGCTAACGAGACATTAGTTGTCTGTCTGGCAATGCTTGCCTGTTGACTCTCAGCAACGGATGCACTCACTGAGATTTGCATCGAGTGTTTAGCATTCGAAAGTATGAGCGACATCACGGCAGGGGAGCCGCACTCCCTCCTTGCTTCCTTCCGCAGCTCGTTACTGTTGTTAATGCATCACTACTCGGCATGCCAACGCAGCTGCACCGGGTCTAACCGGAACGGAGGCGTAAACAAGGAGAAAGGAGAGACAAATTGTGAACAGAGAAGAGCTATGTCCTCAAAACGTGGCCTGAAGCCTGATTCGATTGACTGCATTTGTAGAAAGAAAAGCTAAGAAACAGAAGAGTGTCTAATGATGAAATTAACAAAGATAATACACATCATTCTTATTAGGTACATTTATCTTCTACACTCAGACACTCAAAAAAGTTTTGTTTATGTGGAGAATCTGCCATGAAGGTCTCCAGATTACTGTCCAAGGGGCTATTCTTAAAAAATTGTCAACATTTCTGACCAACTACAATTGAAAATTCTGTGGTGTACATGTGAATCACAATTTACACAATTGTCTCAAATGGTTTGATGGATGAAAGCTATTCTTAAGATGTGGATCGCAGTGCACAAACTAAACCTGATCTATCTAGACTTCCATTTTTTTTTGAAAGCTAAATCTATGTCACAAGGGAATGAGCCCTCTGCTTCAAAAGCATGCCAGTTACACTTTGAATTCCATCTCCAACATCTAGGGCATTCTGTCCACTTCTGATGATAAACTTCCATCCATCAATCTTCTACCGCTTACTCATTTTCAGGGTCAAGGGGAACCTGGAGCCTATCCCAGGGAGCATGGGGCACAAGGCATTGTATACCGTGTACAGGGTGCCAATCCATCACACATGATGATCGCACATGATGATAAACTTGTTTGTTTATATTTAAAAGACTAGGAGTTCTGTAAAGTACTCTCAATGAAATATAGAGCAGGATTTCAGTATTTTGGTCTCATATATAAACATTTTGCATATTCTTGTTCCTTAGACTTGGAACTTAAGTTCAAATGTAATGCTCAAGATTGCTTACAATTCCACTTTTAGGGTCATTTTACAGTATAATATAAATGTATAAAGTCTCAGTCTTCACTTTTTAGGGGGTACCTAGGTAAGTATAATGTGCATGCAAAACATTTCAGGTTTGAGACCGCTCGCTCTCTTCTTTTATGGGGGAGAGAAAGTGCTTTTTTTAAATAAAAAAAAATCCCCTAATTTCAGGTTGAATATCTCTGGTGGGGGACCAGATACAAACCTGTTTTTGTTCACAGAAACAAGTCCGCTATAGTAGCATTTTGCTGTAAAAAATTTGACTGGCTACAGTAACCAATGGTTACATTGGTTACTGTAGCCAGAGTTATGGCCAATAGAAATCTGGGGAAACGTCTACTTCATTCATGCATTTTGAGAAATTAACAAGATGAAATAAGCATAACAAATAATAAAAATGAACAGTATTTTACAATAATTATGTTTATGTTTACATTCAATAGCTTTGTATGTCCATCCATCCTCTATCGCTTACTCCTTTATCAGGGTCACGGGGAACCTGGAGCCAGGGAGCATCGGACACACGGTGCGGTACATTCTAGTCAGGGTGCCAGTCCATCACAGGGCACAATCACATACACACTCACACACCCATTAATACACTACGGACACTTTGGACACGCCAATCAGCCTGCCGTGCATGTCTTTGGACTGGGGGAGGAAGCCGGAATGCCCCGACGCACGGGGAGAGCATGCGAACTCTGCACACACATGGCCCCGGTGGGAGTCGAGCCCCGGACCCTGGAGGTGTGAGGCGAATGTGCTAACCACCGTGTGCCCTGAGCTTTGTATGTCATTAAAGTCTAAAATGTTACTACATGTGATATTGGCAACAGTGAAGCATGATCCATCACAGGGTTCTTCAAATCTGCCGAGTTTAGCTCCAACCTCCAAACTCACCTGTCTACAACTTTCTACTAATCGTGAAGACTTACAAGTGATACTTCCTATTTTTTATCATAGTTGAAACAACACCACACCTCTGTTTATGACACTGATCATTTGTAAAACACCCCACTGAGCACTGTAATTCCATATTTGGACAAAATCTATTCATGCATACCAATTGTACACCTGAACCAACATGATGGATCAGGCTGGTTCTTAAAATTGGGCCCTTGAGGTCCACTGTCCTGCAGAGCTTAGCTCCAACCCTAATCAAGCACACCTAAACAAGCTAACCAAGATCTTCAGAATAAGTAGAAAATTGCGGGCAAGTGAGTTTGGAGGTTGGTAAACGCTGCATATTTGAAGAACCCTGTGATATATTATGCTTCACTGTTGGCTATATCAAATGTAGTAACATTTTAGACCACACTGAGAAGCATAAGCTATCATATATCAATTATTAAAAAAGACCACTTGAGATAGAATGACCCTACATAAATTTTTGCTAATTTCCATAAAGGGTGCCAGTAATTCTAATATTAATAGTTGAAATAAAATGTATACTATTTATTGCAGTTGTTAGACATAGACTGAGACCAAAAGCTGTCTCTCCCATCACGGTCCAACACTCTCTCGCTCTACACGATACATTTATCACTTTAATTATAAAGCTGTCTAGGCGTCTCCACATCATGATGACACCGAGAAAATAAGAACATACTCACACTCAAAATAAGCACACACTAAGGTGATGATGACAGCAGCATTTATTAGACTGTGAAATCCAGATGGGCACACAGCTAAGTGGGCTAATCCCTCATATTTGCCAAGTGCACACACTTTCAGAACACGTTTAATTCGGCGCTCCTGAGATTTCAACCATTGTGGCACTGCCTCTAAAGCAGAGGTGCAACTCTTTGACTTTGAATGCTAGCTGTACCGTTAATCTCACCAGTGTTGGGGAAGCTACTGTGCAATACAACCTGCCAACTAGCCTTTTGATAAAGTAGCTAGCTGTACTAAATCTACTTTGGCAAACTGAGATTTTCATTACACTGTGCAGCTATTTTATTATATACCTTATACAGTGTATACCGACGCATAGATTAGGCTTTTCTTTTGCTTGTAAATCAATCTTGGTAAAAAATAAATAGTCAACAGGAACTTGAGAGACTGGCCTGTATTTGGGTCCATACATCTTGCCCACAACCTTGCCCATCCTGATGCTCCCACGACCATGCTTCACTGTGGGGATGGTGTTCCCACCACTTCGTGCCAACGTTTGCCTCGGACCTCCATGGTTGGGGGTTCAAATCCCACGTTTGCCCTGTTTGCACAGAATTTGCATATTCTCCCCATGCTTCGTGGTTTTCCCCTCGGGTATTCCCGTTGCCTCCACCAGTCCAAAGACATGAGTTGTAGGCCAGTTGGCATTTGGGAAAAAAAAAAGTCCATAATTCCCTGAGATAGGCCCCAGGCTCCCCTGTGTAGGGTAAGTGATATGGATAATGGATGGATGGATTTATACAATGCTATTAAAAAAAATCTTATTTATTATTAACAAGATCTCACAAGAACATCTGTTAGTTTGTACCTTCTCTGGCTGGTACCTGTGGTCTGAAGGGTGAACTGCATATTGCGTGCAAATTGACAAATGACCAGTTAGTGAGAAAATGCTACAAATTTCTTTCACATTGTTAAAATGCAAACAACATTTAAACAATCGTTCTTTTATGGACAGCCAGCTATATACAAAGATCCTAAATGTCTGTAAGGTGTTTGTTTTTTTGTTTTTTAAACTGGAACAGTGTGGTGAGATTTCACAAATCCTGTGCATGTAGCCTCAGTTGCACTCAACACAATTAATAATGAGGGTTTTTTTTTTTGTTTTCTACAGTCTGGCATGCAGCCTTGGCGATCATTGACATCTCAAGGCCCATAAGCACAGTGTTCTATAAACACTGGATTAAATCTGCAAACATTATTAGACTGATTAGACAGCCCTTAGAACTAAATTGTGTGTAAGACACCCAAGGCCACTCAATTTATTACAGCAGTAGGAGTTAGCATTTGCTCTAGCAATATGCCTGTTGCAAGATTTATGAGTATAGTTAGCTAAATAGCATCACTGTTTCTAAAGAGCTTTTCAAATAGCCTAGCCAGACCAGCTTTCACGTCTGCTTTGGCTTAACCCAAACAATAGGGCAGTGTGTTTTCCTAAATGCCTTCTTAATGACTTCTTAAGTGCAGAGAATAAACAACATGTTCAAATATTGTGGGGTAGTGAGGAACCACACACACACATATACACACACACACACAACTACACAACCTGTTTACCAAAATACTTGCAATTAGAATAGGGTAAAACACTGATAATCCGATTATAGTCACTTTATTATGAATTACGCTTGGCTGATTAATTGCTGATGTCTACATTTTTGCAGTTTTTTTGAGTTTGCAGTTTTTTTAAAGGGAGACTTTTGCTTAAGTTCTATGGAGATCTTGAAGCATTTCACATAATGTTTACAAGATACTGTGAATGGTCTACATATTAAAACTTTGTGTTATTTGGCATAATTCTTTGGCCATTTATACTACATGGAAAGAAAGACTTGCTCGTTTGCCTTCAGTTTCAATTTGGAATATTACTGGTCATTCATAGTGGCCCTATAGACAAGCAGGTTCAACACCCTGAGGAAGAAAAATATACCATACTTCACACTGACTTTGGCAAAACAAACTTCACAGGGAAACGACAAACCTCAATTTTATTATTAGTTCATGCTTCTAAACGGCACCACCTGCTACGCTATGCACATCAACCAAGGTGTGATCTGGAACATGTAGATACATGAAAACATGAAGATGAAATAACACAGGGCAAAGCCGGTCATACAACTCTCCAGCTAAATTAAAAAATGTTGATGTTAGCCAGATTTGAATAATATTTTTGCCAGCAGAAAACCACAGCTCGGAGCCAAAACACCACGTTACATTAGAAAGAGTCTTCTGCTCCCTCGTATGTTTCCCTTAGTCTGTATTAATGCATTCAACTAGGAAACTAGCTTGCTATTCATTTTTCATTACTGTTTAACCCTAGTTTACCCTAGGTTTCTGGGTATCCAAGACATTCTGGGCAACACACTGGTCATCAACATACCTAGTGGGCTGTTGAATTAGACATGGAAATGTATCAGTCCTTCCAGTTTGCGTATTATAAACATGCAGTTACCTGTTTCTCTGCTTCTTAAGCTCCCTGTTCTTTGTCACTTCTTGATCCCATGAGTCAGACCTTGCTGTCCTTCCTCTCCTAATCCTTCAAAGCACAGAAAATCCCTCCAGCACCCTGCAATAGACAGCATTCAAGCTGCCAATGCGGCTACAAAAACAGCTTTTCTCTTTACCTCTACACACTGACAGGCCTGAGAACGGGATACTCACACAAATATATATTTTATATATACACACACACATACATACATACATACACACATATATACATACACACACATACACATATATATATATACACATACATACATTATATATATATATATATATACATTATATATATATATATATATATATATATATACACACACACACACACACACACACACACACACACACATATACCGGGCAAGTACAAACAAAAAAAAATAAATAAATAAATAAATAAATAAATAAATAAAAACAGTTCCACCCAGATCTCTAATTATTAACAATTATCCATCCATCCATCTTCAACCGCTTACTCCTTTTCAGGGTCATGGGGGAACCTGAACTCCATTATTCCCAGGAGCACAGAGGTAATTCATATTTAATTCAGAAGTTTGGAAGGCAGAAAATTCAGAAGGAAAAAAGTTCAAAAGAATGTTTCGAAGGATGGAAGTTTGAAAGAAAGTTCAGAGGAAGGACATTCAAAAGCAAGGAGGAAATTTCAGAAGGAGGGTAGTTTGAAAGAAGGTTCGGAAGAAAGGACGTTCCGAATGAAGGAGGAAAGGTATTTCAGAAGGAAGAAAGTTCGGAAGGAAGGACGAAAGGAATTTCAAAAGGAAGGAACTTCTGAAGGAGGTTCTGAAGTAAGGAAGTTCAGAAGGAAGAAATAACTTTCAGAAGAAAGGAATTTTGGAAGAAAGAAAGGAATTTTGGAAGGATGGCAATTCGAAAGGAAGAAAGTTTGAAAGGGAGGAATTACGAGAGTTTATATCCAAATACAGATATGTAGAGCATTAAACATATACAGATGGCGTCAAACCCCTAATACAAAAAAAGTAATAATGAAAGAAAGAAAAGAAAAATTGTAAAGAAAGACCCTTCCAGTTTAGGCCAAACCCCACTTGGTATTTTTTTTTTTTTATTAACAGTATTATTATTTTTTTATTAAGAAGTATAATTTAATTATAATTTCCATTAGCCTCATATGGATTTCACTCAAACCCGAGATCCCTCTTTCTGTCATATTCCCATTAACTCGCTTATCGATCCCATGCTGCATTAGCGTTCTTTAGTGTGTAGCACAAGAGGGCCAGCATGATCAAGGTGTTCTACTGTATGAGAGCCATAAAGTGACAAACACGTGGACATAGTGTTTGATGGGAAGTGATGGACTCATGTGCATATGGCAGATCGCTGCTGACGCTCTGCAGATCATTGTTTTGGTGACGAAGAGCAGTAGCTTTAGTCTTGGGCTTAAGACTTAAAAGCACTGCTGTGATGTCTGTTTTAAATCTATTAATAATAAGTAGTAGTGAATACAAATGCTGGAGGAAGATGGAGTGTTTGAGAATGAGACAGTAAGAGCGTAATAGTCCATCCATTTTCCATACTGCTAATCCTACACAGGGTCGCAGGGAGAATGGAGCATATCCCAGGGAACTCTGGGCACAAGGCAGGGGACACCCTGGACAGGGATCAAATCCATCACATTCAATTTGGAAATGCCAATAAGCCTAAAACGCATGTCTTTGGACTGGGGGTTGGAAACTGGAGTACCCGGAGGAAACCTCCAAGGCACGGCAAAAACATGCACACAGGGTGGAGGTGGGATTCAAGCCTCCAACCCCAGAGGTGCGAGGTACCTTCAGTATTCATGTATAGGAATTATCTTTTCTATAGTAACAACTTGCATTTGCACAGTGGATGCTCCAACTAAAAAGATTTAAAAGAGTATAGTTACTGATAGAGGTTTTCTGATACGACATGACATGTTTATTTGACATTTATGCCAGGAGTGTTCAGTGTCAGCACGCAAACTTTTTAAAGATGTGTGGCTTAATGGTTAGCACGTTCGCCTCACACCTCCAGGGTCGGGGGTTCGAGTCCCGCTGGGGCCATGTGTGTGCGAAGTTTGCGGGGTTTCTCCGGGTACTCTGGTTTCCTCCCCAGTCCAAAGACATGTATGAGACATGCACTCTTATTGGCGTGTCCATAGTGTATGAATGGGAGTGTGTATGTGATTGTGCCCTGCGAATGACTGGCACCCTGTCCAGGGTGTCCCATGTGCCCGATGCTTCCTGGGATAGGCTCCAGGTTCCCCATGACCCTGATAAAGGAGTAAGCGGTAGAGGATGGATGCTAACAAGCTGCAATTTGTTTTGTCTTATTATTTTTTAATTCCTTCAGAGTCTCAACTGCTTTAGAAACTATTTGTTACGCTCCTAATGCTATTTTTTTAACTGTGTACTGAATGTATTTTAAAAAAATCAGTTATCTGATTTGTGCAGGTATACCATCGATCTCTTTTTTGTTTTTGTTGTTGAAAGTTCTATGGGGTTTACTATGGCAATGGAAAACAAAACAATGGGACTATTATTGGTGAGCAACCTCATATTGATACCCCAGGGAAACATGATGTGTTTAAAGGCAACAACAAATTTCCTGCGGACTAAGCACAAACTAACAATAATATAAATCTTTATATGATTTATGATTTATCGTATGCAATATTTATTCATCATCATTTGTGCTAAATTTTTTGAAGGGTGCTAATAATTCCAGAGGGAACTGTATACCATGATATTGGTATGCTCATGATATATTGTCTAGTCCTAGTGAGAATGTGTGTATGGATTGACTGAGGTTGACTGGATGGATAGGAGATTGATTGGTTAGGGATGTTTACATGTCAGGCTGAAATAACAGCATTCTATAAATGATGGACAAGAAGAGAAGGGAATTTAATTTCAGGCTTTGTTTCTGTGTATGTGTGTGAGTATGCATGGGAGTGCGTGTGTGTTTGTGTGTGTGTGTGTGTGTGGCCACTCACAAATGGAAAATGAGTCGTGGAGAGCGCAAAGGTGTTACTGCGGATTGATTGTACTCTGCAGGATGGTGCCCTGGCTGGCCTTCACAGCATTTGAGAGTGTTTGAGCGTATGTGTTCAAAATAAATGGAATTTCAGTGCTGGGCATGTACACGTTTGGAGATGAAATTTTATTGTGTCTGATGATGAGGTAAATCTTCACTTTGTTGGTTGAAGTAGTGATGAAGTAAATCTACACTTTGCCGGTTGTAGTAGTGATGCGGTAAATCTACACTTTGCCGGTTGTGGTAGTGATGCGGTAAATCTACACTTTGTTGGTTGTAGTAGTGATGCGGTAAATCTACACTTTGTTGGTTGTAGTAGTGATGCGGTAAATGTTCACTTTGCCGGTTGTGGTAGTGATGCGGTAAATCTACACTTTGTTGGTTGTGGTAGTGATGTAGTAAATCTACACTTTGCCGGTTGTGGTAGTGATGTAGTAAATCTACACTTTGTTGGTTGTAGTAGTGATGTAGTAAATCTACACTTTGTTGGTTGTAGTAGTGATGTAGTAAATCTACACTTTGTTGGTTGTAGTAGTGATGTAGTAAATCTACACTTTGCCAGTTGTGGTAGTGATGTAGTAAATCTACACTTTGTTGGTTGTAGTAGTGATGCAGTAAATCTACACTTTGTTGGTTGTAGTAGTGATGTAGTAAATCTACACTTTGTCAGTTGTGGTAGTGATGCAGTAAATCTACACTTTGTTGGTTGTAGTAGTGATGTAGTAAATCTACACTTTGCCAGTTGTGGTAGTGATGCAGTAAATCTACACTTTGCCAGAGAAGCGTCAATAAGCTCAAAATTTGAGCAGCACAAACAGTGTCGTAGTCCACCATTGTAGTTTGAAATGTCTTGCATGTTGTTTTGAAATACTCGCACACATTCCTATAGCCTGACCATGTAATAGGCATGCGGATGACATTTTCACAGATTCTCATTTTTGTATGTTTACACGGAGATGATAACGGCATAGTTAAATAAGTTTTAAAAGTGTTATGTAAATGGCCCCTGAGTGGAGGTATTTTAGAAATGCAGGTATTTTAGAAATGCTGGCTGAATCTGAAGTTAACCTACAGCGTATGAAAAAGACATGGCTATTATTGCTGTTAAAGTCATTAGGGATAAGTGATAAGTGTGTGTTTACAGATCAGGTAGTGCTGAAGGTAGGACTGTCCGTGTGTGTGTGTTTACATGTCCATCTCCTCGCAGTTTACATTTGGATGCTGTAGGAAAGCGGACTTCCCATGGGACACGTTAATATTTTATAAGCTGAATAAATAAACCAGTCTGAATGCAGGTTGTGAAAGAATGAGAACCGTAGAAGAGGAAAAACATGTTTTGGTTTCGGTGAGAGAAAAAAAATGTTTTTTCCCCCCCTAAATAAATGTTTACCTGATGTTTTAGGTTTAATGTTACTTGTCCATAATACATGATAACTGTAAAGCCTAAATCCCTTCAGATTTCCAGAGTAAGGCATCTTTTCCAGGCTAAGATTTTTATTTTTAACCAAATAATATAATTTTATATATATATATATATATATATATATATATAAAAAAATTCATTTTAGACTACAGTTTAATGATTAATGCCTGTTTCTGATGCATTATCTTCACCAAGATTGAGATATTTTGAAATATTTTTCCAGTGTTTTATTTGGATGTACTGTTTATGATAAATGGGATGCGATTTTGTGATTTTGATAAATTAATAAACTACAAGTTGGTCGCTCTGCTTCACTGGCATAGACAGTTTTACTCCCTCAACTACTGGTCATGGATGGCTGTGATATTGCCGGGATTCAAAATCCCCTTCTCCAGACGAATGACTTTCTGTTGCGCAACTCAGAAGACAAAAAATGAATTATTGTGTCTTTTTGGTTCAAATGGGAGTGTGACTAAGTGTACAGACTGGACAACTACTTGTGTTCCAGTTTTCTATGACAGTAACATGATTAATTTTATTTTCTGAACAGTCTTTAGGATATGCAGATAATCCCAGTCGATTTTCTACATCCATGCAAAACGATTCTGCCAACTACTGTACCGTATGTCTATTGGACGTTTAAATATCAGTGAAATCTTTTTGTATCCATTGCCTTTTGGATGTGATGAAAATGTCTTTTCTTAACCCCCCGAGAGAGCACCTTTTTCACTGCCATGTTTGCACTCCTTTAAAAATGGATGGGAACCTGTGCAGAGGTGAGATTTGCATGTTTGTCACATCTGAAGCACATTAAGTGTCATTAGAGATTTCCTAAGGGCTTAAGCGTGTTTCCACAAGATTCAGTGGCTCCACACTAAATCTTGCTGTTGATATTGAGCAGGGGTTGAATTTTAATGAGATAGCTGAACTACGGATGGATAATATGACAAAAAATAGCATTATACTTGGAGACATTTCTACACTTTATGTATATCACAATATATAGGATTTATACCAAACTGCCAGCAAAACACAGCAAAAAGCTGTGAATTCACTCATACCATTATTTTGTTTCTACGTAAATATTTAATATATCGTATAGTCATTTCACAGCCCTAGCCAAAATCAAATTGGCTTTTATGTTTATTTTGGCAAGGAAATTCTGTGAAATAGTATATACACAATATACATCATGCTAGTGTCAGATTTGCTAACTACTCTTCTCATCATTCATAGCTACAAGTGTCTTTTGTGTGTGAGAGAAAAAGGAAATCCACTAAAATGTAATTTAATAGGAGTTCCCCCAACATCCAACAGCAATACCAGCTAGCTAGATTTGAATGTTTACTTCAGAGTAAAGCTTGCGCTGGCAAGAAATTCTCCGCAACAAAGCTTACTAGCAAATTGTTTGTACCATGATTTGCCACAAACTGTCATGTACTGTAATAATTATTTGCCCCCACACTAATTTCTTCTGTTTCTCTGTATCTCATACTAAATAGTTTTATATATTCAAACAAAATACAACATAAAACAAAAGGCATGCTGAGTAAACACACAATACAGTTTTTATTTATTTATTGAAGCACAAAAAAAAGGTATCCAACAAATATCCCCAATGTGAAAATCTAACTACCCCCTTAAACTTATATAACTGCAACAGAATAGGACTTCTAGGACTAGGACTTGTTTCATAGATTTGGACAATTTGTAATTACGGGGGCAAATACATTCTTACACATGCCCAGTTGGTATTAATAAAATATTTTTTTTGCTTCAATAAATAACATTAAACAGAAAATACAGTTTTTAAATGATACTCAGATTGCCTTTGTTATATCATAGATTTCGTTTTTAATTTCTGAAACAATTTAGTATGATATATACACAGAACCAGAAGGAATCAGGATACATTTCACAGCACAGTATAGGGTTGCCATAAAATGCATTTTAATATGGTCTTGGGTATAATACAAAAAAATTGCCAGAGATCAGTTTTTCCATTTCATTTTCATATTTTCCATTTCATTCTATTTTTCAGCATTGCATCCTGTAGTGTGCTGAAATATGAGGACCGAGGCTTCTGTTTCTAGAAGCGGCTTCCGAGAGATGAAGGTCAACATAAGAGTTTGGTTTCAGAGGGTTGAGAATGTGAGGATGAACGAAAGAGGAAAAACAGACCAAGTGATAAAGGTGCAGAAAAAAACAAAATGGAGATATATGCAGAGGCCATCGAAAGGTCACATCTACAGGGCTGTACTGAGATGCAGCCAAGTTCCAGTGTGCCCATTGTTATTCTCGCTGACTCAATAATGGAGGTGAACAAGTTGCTGAAACGTTCTATATAAATAAAATGCATAAGTATTGCTATTATAAATAGAAATAATGGCTGCCCCCTCCTCAGCCTTCTTGCACACAGTGAATCATCATAAACAAGCCCAAGAGTGGAGAAATAACCGAGTGAGTCAGCCACAGAGAACAATTTGGCTTCCACTTTAGAAGAACTAGAATGGATTTTAATGCATTTGTTCCAGAGTTCACAACTTCACTTGGTTGGTTAAAGGGCAGTGTTTTTAGAATCCTGTCATCTCACTGGGGTTACTATATGGCTGTTCAACATTATTGACCATTTTTAAGCTAGCAACTCACTGGACTGTACAGGAACATAGGGGTCGTCCATATATTACGTCATCAAATTTTCAGCCATTTTTAACACCCCCTCCCCCAATGTCATCTATCATCATCAGGCCCTTTACCCCCCATGATGACGTCATTATCTTAGATGTACACTTTTACTTTTTTACTTTTAGGGGGTCTGGGCCTGCCATGTGTGGTCGGGAATTATCTCCTAATATTTTGTACTTTGCTAAAATACCACAGAAATACTGACGTCACACGCACATCCTGGGTCGTACAATACGCCACAGGATGTGCGTGTGTCATCAGTATTTCTGGTTGTTTATTATTTTTGAAATTTGCAAATATTTCAGTAAGTAAATAAGTAAATGATGAAAGTAACAGTGGTGACACTAAACATGGGAAATTTGCAAATACATTGATGATGTAATCACATCCTTGAACCCCGCCCCCCCGTCATCACACGTCATCGTACCATTCACCCCCCCCCCCTCGATGACGTAATATATGGACGACCCCATAGGCCACAACTCCTGTACTATACTGGGCTGAACAGATACATAGGCCCCTTTACTTGGCTTTCAAACAAAATTCATGCCAATATCATGGGACTTCATTTTCTAAGATTTACAGACCTCGAGGCTACACCTCCTTGACTCAGTTTGACAAGCACAAAGACCACGCCTCCTTCACTCGGTTTGACAAGCACAAAGACCATGCCTCCTTCACTCAGTCTGACAAGCACAAAGGCCACGCCTCCTTCACTCAATCTGACAAGCACAAAGGCCACGCCTCCTTCACTCAATCTGACAAGCACAAAGACCACGCCTCCTTCACTCAATCTGACAAGCACTGAGACCACACCTCCTTCACTGAGCCTGACAGTAGGTGAAAAGCAGTACGCCAGAGGGGTAGTATGTCCGAATTCTCAGTAGGTAAGATATACCCAGATGGCGTTCTGCTTCCTGCTTTTTACAGTATGCAACCGATTGACACTACGCAAGTCAAAAATCCCATAATGCAACAGGACTGGTGCGGACAAGCTCAAAAAAAAATTCTTGTTTAACAATATGCAAAATTTGTTAATTTAATGAAGGTTTAAGCAAAAAAACAGTTGTCACAGTATTTGAAACTTTTTGTGTCTCCATCAAGCCTTAGCCGGCCAAGCTAACGGCAACAAATTTACCTCAAACTGTTAGCCCCGCCCACATTACATTACTAATTCAGTTAACTTTCTTGATGTGTGTTTTGCCGTAACTGCGGTTGCTTTAATATTTTTGTGTTTATGATGTCGACGGTCATGTGACAATGCCAACATGGCAGTTGTAGTATATCCTACTACATACACACACACACTAATTAGTATGTACTGTTTCAACGGCTGTGCAGTAGGTACTGTGTGGAACGGAATATGTACTCTCGCAACTGCATTATAATAACTGCATTTCAGTTATTTAAAACATCATTTGAATATGATGTAGGTATAAGACTGGTGTGAATTTATATTGCCACATATGTGTATGTATATATACAGTATATATACAGTGCCTTGCGAAAGTATTCGGCCCCCTTGAACTGTTCGAACTTTTGCCGCGTTTCAGGCCTCAAACAAAGATATAAAACTGTATTTTTTTGTGAAGAATCAACAACAGGTGGGACACAATCATGAAGTGGAACAAAATTTATTGGATATTTCAAACTTTTTCAACAAATAAAAAACTGAAA